>CANUEZ040000032.1:600000-905000 GCA_948099385.1 Fasciola hepatica | reverse complement strand
AAACACTGCTATTGCACCTTCGAAATATAATTCAACAATAAAAGTGCATAAGCTGTCCCAACAAGGAGATCCTCATTGGCAGTATGGTGCTTCAAAAGAGATGCTGACTGGAAGATAGATTGTATGATCAAAAGCTTTTCAGTTAATTCTAATTTGGCACATGAGGTCGTCTACTTCAGCATCAGTTAACCATTACCGAGTTACACAGAAGCACTGGGCGTTCACAACCAAACCCTCGGTCAGTGTAAGCAACATGAATGACTTATATTTTTTCCTCTGCGTTAGTCACAAACATTCCAATTAATCTCACTCTTATCGTTAGAAGTTGTTCGAAATTTCGTCTCCTAATGTTCTTTTATGTTTCAGTTAAAAAATGTTTGTGAAGATGCGGGAAATTAATCCCTGATACATTATGTTAATTATTGATCGCGGTATCTCTACGCAAATTTATATCAGAAAAGAAGTGTTTCCAAGTACACAACGCTCATGGCTGCGAACCAGGCAGGTGACCACTTCGGTTAGAGCAAATTCAAATTTTTCTATCGCAAAATAAATTTTGTGCCAGATAGGTTCACCATTATCTGGCTAATTACCTCACCTCTTCACTAAAGGATCTTTTAGGACTAAACAGTGCAAACTTACGGATCGTGATTACCAGTTCATTTTTTGTATTCCTAATTTGGTCTTGTTAGTTATGCAATCTCTCCACTGCCCTGTACTTATCCAGTTAAGTAGTATATTCAAATTTCAGCCTCTAGATCAAAGATTACAGTTGTCGCATTGTTAATTGACCGGTAATCACTGTTGAACCGGCTGCAGAGAGCTCTCGAACCCTGATTACAGTTACATCAAAAAATAATGTTTCACAATTATGCACGAATGCCGTGGACTCTGAAGTTCACTGCGCTATCAGGAGGATGAATAGGAGACCATGAAATGGACTGGTAAAGAACCGGTTGACAGTGAACTATTCTCTACCACCAAATTTAATCACCAAGGCAGGATTCGGACCATATACGTCGGAAGTGACTCAAGGCTTGTACCATTCGATAGGTGATAGTCGATTGATATAAGCCGCTGGGATAAACTTCGTTAACCACCATGAAAGCCAACCAACAATATTTTACCCTACGGTGTAGACAAATGAACAGCCGCTGTTTCGACAAATTTATCTGACTTTGGTAAGACCCAAGCTGTCATGGACCGCTTTCGTGATGAGTAATTAAAACCAATAGACCGGAAGTTTTACTGTCCAATACTTTTGTTTCATTTGTGAGGTACCCGAAATCTGTCCCCCATCCTCCCCTCACGAAGTCAGCGTGGCTTTCTGGCTCGCTTAACAGATCGCAAGCCGGACTAAAGCGTGCCGGGTGGCGTGTTCAAGTGTGATTCGGTTCGGGTCACACCAAGGTAGATGATGTTCAAACATTTGGTGAATATGTTACACGAAAAGAGAACACAGCAGACTGGCGTTGCACTTTTTGTATCCGGATCGATTTCCCCGCAATAATTACTGTAATATTATCCGTAGTATAAGACGAAATCTACCAAGAAATAAATTGGGCAACGTTGCTTTACTGTATTCTCTTTTCAAGTTCATATCGGGAAAAGGTAATCTCGAATCTCTTAATCACTGGTCCACAAACAATTACATTGGAATCGGCCATTGCCCACTTATCGCACACACACACACACACACACACACACACACACTCACGCACACAGTTCGTCTGATCTTAGATTAGCATAGCCCAGTGTCATTCCTAGGGCAATATCTCATTATGCTTGTGTGGTAGAATCTTTCATTTTATGAGGAGAAAAGGAAATGAGTACTACTACCAGGTTCCGCTTTGATTCCGAAAGCACGGTTCAGGTACATCCTGTGCTTGAAGAATGACTAGGAAAGCTCAAACAAACAACTTTCTTTTTTATTTAGTGAACAACAAAGTACAAAAAATCAGGAAGGGCGCCCCGACCACTGGAACGCAGCCAAATGGAGAAGTGACCTGCAGGCGGCGGGACTCGAACCCGGATAGCTGTAGTCCCATTTCGGAGGTGATACCCATCTGACTACCACCGATCATGGTAAGTGATAGACACGCGCATTAGTGTTGGTAACATGATTTTATTTTACCCAGCTATTTTGTCCGTCAGATATGATGATCGGAATTCATGCTCTTTAGTGTAAAACTAATGACAAGTGTTTGTATTATTGGTAGTTGTTGGGTTACTTTGCCGAGGGTTATAAAATAATTGTGACACTATATCTACAAGAAATCGTCCATTTACGTTTGAATTATATAGTACATTGACCGTGGAACGATGATGAAACAAGGAAACACATTAGGCTCTAGCACAGATAACCCTTTTGTTAGATCACACCACTCTAGTGATGACAATGATGCCATTTCCATATGCACACCTCGGTTCAATAGGACAAAAGCAAATCACTGAATCACTGGAAACGAGTTTGTCCGGCACCTTGTCTTGTTCTTCATCTGATCGAAAACCAGGAATTGTGGAAGAAAAGCAAAAGTAACCCAACAACTACCAATAATACAAACACTTGTCATTAGTTTTACACTAAAGAGCATGAATTCCGATCATCATATCTGACGGACAAAACAGCTGGGTGAAATAAAATCATGTTACCCACACGAATGCGCGTGTCTATCACTCACCGTGATCGCTGTAGGTCAAACCACCACCTGCCGGTCACTTTCGCATTTGGCAGTCTTTCATTGGCCGAGGCTCCCTTCCTGAATCGTTGTATTTTGACGTGAGATTTTTCGATAATAGTTAGTTGCTATTATTTAATAGATTTAGAATGTTTTTGGAAAATCCACTTGCATTCTTCACATCGAAAAGTCGGACGCCGCGAGCCGGAATCGAACCGGCGCACTATGGATTATTCACTAGCGTTATTCACACCGGACTGTTCGGACCGTGATAGTTCAGCTGGTAGAGCATCTGCCCGATGTGCGGAGGGGCGCGGGTTCGGTTCCGGCTCGCGGCGTCCGACTTTTCGATGTGAAGAATGCAAGTGGATTTTCCAAAAACATACGATTCAGGCTCCTCGTGCCAACAATACATTCTCTGAAAAGATTTAGAGTGATTGGCCAGTGAATCTGGTGACCAGAATGCAAGCTGTGCACGAACCTACGTTTTTGGTGAATACTTTATCAAATCATTGTGGCCACATCTATATGAAAACAAGATAAGAGGGGTGCGAAAGAACACGCGCAGTCAGTTAATTAGTCGAATGGTTGGTGAAAAGGACAACAGGGTACAATAGCCCGTGACCCGGATCGGCGTCACTTTCAGGGATGACGTCATCAACCTTTGACCACGAATATCGATGCACTCGAATAGGGTCGATAAGTCTGTCTGAATGCATCAAAAGGCACATGTTCACCTACTTCTTACTATCCGATCTTAATGAACGGCTTCTCCCTAAAACTTAACCATAAGCACATTATGTGTTGCGAAAATTTCCCAATACGATTTTTTCGTGCAAACGCTCATCCATTGAACACCGATCTGTCTTCGTCTCGGAGTTCACGGTCTCGTTGGTCGTGAAGTTTTTTCATCGGAGATTCACTACTAAGTAATTTTCGTGGCAATTTATACGTAATAAAGTGATTCATCATAAAATAACAAAACTGAATTCAACATTGAAGACGTGGGAAGCACTGAGGGGCTCTAACCCTTTGTGCATCAGAGTGAGTCAGATATCATCCTTAGGTTTGTCCAAAGCCACCACTACACGGTATATCATATGTCACCGGCTTTGAACAGTAACAACTCGTCAAGTGCGTAGCGATCGAATAGTGCGCTGACCATCTTCACATTAGGAAGTGAAATGCAGATGATACGTTTCAGACGGTCTACACAATTTCTTTACTTATTTAACTTGAGTAGCACGAGAGTTGGATCGTTTATGAAATGATTCGTTAAGCAATACGGTCCTTCATATCTCCATTGGAAACCAACAGAGAACTGTGCGGCTGCCCTATCAATGCAGGTGTAATTGAAGTAACCCTAGGTGAGTTATTTTCTTCAAATGGACTTTCTGTTTCCACAGTTTGCTATCAATTATCATAAAGAAGGATCGAAAAGTAATCTGCTTTATGAATTATGATTCTTTAAGTTAGTTCGGTGGCGATCTGTGGACAGATTAAAATGTGTGATCTTGGCTGCAGGGATTAAAAAGCCTAAAGCTTAGACGTTTAAATTATGAAGGAAGGTTCACCGTAGGTAGTTTCCGATACTATTGAATAAAACTGACTCTGAAAGAATCATTTCTTGTGCGTGCTTAGCAGAGAAAAGTGGAAACAATACAAGCTCACTTGAGTAGCATTATATTTGTCTCTTGGTTGGACAGAAACTTCGCGAGTGATGACAGGTTCACCGGAGAACACTTATTGTTTGGTTTTGAACACATGACCTAGACGTCATGGTCACATGAGCGTGGTTCATTAAACATCTGTTTTGTTCTCATGATGATGGAGGTTGTTGTAAAGCAAGAAAATTCTACAAATTTATTAGGAGAGAGAGAGAAGGGGGTGAGGAAGAGAGAGAGAGAAACAGAGACGAGAATCCGAGAACCCTTTGCCACGTGTTTCCTTGACATACATGACTCGGAATCTTTCTGTGAATGACCTCATGTTTTTCCGCATTATTCGCGTGGAGCGCGCTTTTAAAACAAAATACGGCACACAAAAACCAGTACTTCCGTCCTAAATAATAATGTTTCGTGAGTTTTTTTTTTAAAAAAAAAGGATTTTCAAATTGTATTAGGCCGTTACTGAGGTAAGATTTTTTAGTATTTACGAGAATGTAATTTACTCATTTTATAGTATTTTGTAGTATTAACAGACCCGTTGGTAATTCGAGTTCCAGCGCTGCAGGAGACAGCAGTGTTTGAAATGAAACGAAAATGTTTTGGATCGATGGAAGAATTCACCTAGTTCAACATTTGGACCGCTCTATTGATCCATGCTCATTAGTTGTTGCGCTGACACCTACGCGCGCACCTTGGGCCTGACAATTACATTGCACCACGGACTGGACGGCCTTAATTGGCCTGGCCCAATTGCATATCGAGACAACACACTTAAGTGCGAGTAAAAACGATCTCTTGCCTGTGGTGCGCTATCACTAATTGCATAGACAACAGGGTGCTTTTGTACGAGCGTGTTTTGGGTGCAACCGACAAAAATAGACGGTCTCAGGTGTTATTTAGACCCCACACATAATTTGTGTGTACTCTAGAGCCATAATTCGGACGGTTACTGCAGCAAAAACTGAAATGGGCTTCAATGAGACTTACAACAATATTAAATTTTTGAACCACTTTTATTCTATGTTATGACATCTTTAGGAAATATTTTGACATAAATGCAAACAAACGAGCTTACGAAACTCTTAAAATTACACAAAACATATGGGGTTACGAACTTCACGAACCGTAAACATACATGAAACATATCCCCACCTCTTTATGTAGCCACTTACAAATATTATCCTGCCAGAATAGTATCAGCTCTATATACCACCAATATTGATCGATTGATACTTGTTTCTGTATGCCAAGTCTACTTTTTGAAACTGCCACCCACGGCCAGTTAACTTTTGTAGTTTTGTTTCCTGTCAAATAGTTATCATAGCGGAAGTCAATTCAGTTCACTTCGGATCTTTCCGTAACTAACCCCGCTGTTTAGTGCTTTGATTTTGATTGATACCTGTCAGACTTGTCGAGTGGAAGTGGGATCGATGGGAAGCATGAAGGGCAGTTGGGAAGAAGAGGAATTCATGTGAACGAAATAAAAGTTCGTATGTAACTAGTTAATTCGCCGTCTCCCAATGCTTCCCAACTATCCGGTGGGCAAATCTCTTGGACTCCAACCCGGAAATCATTAATCCGTCCCATAAGACCAAGTACATAGGTGAAGGTTTCCACACATTTTTGTCATGCGAACTGAACACCTAGACTCACTCCCTAAACATGACCTGGTTCGGAGAGTAATGTACACCAAGGGAGCCTTTATCTGTGAGCGTACTTAACACTTTTCAGAAGCACCATAGTCTCTTTAGGGTGAGCACTTATTCCAGAGAAAGACTGACTGCTTCCCGACACCAGACCCATTGCGGTCCTAGCATGCGGTCCGCCAACCCATGTCTCAAGGCTGTAGCCGTCGGTTCTTCCGAACCGTTGCACTAGAGGGTAAGTAAAATCCGTCGAACAAACTTGTTCATCATAGATTATATTCCATTTGATCCAATCATTGACCATAACATCTCAAAATGTTACTGTTAGTGTACCTTGACGACCAACCCAAGATCGAAAACCGGACAGTAGATGTGCCGTACAGATTACAATCATCAATAGTAGGGACTCACGGGTTCCCACGGCCAACGAGAATGTAATCAAATCATTAGGCTAGCATACCAACGCTAGATGCTACTCCGGTAAAACCCGAAAACCAATATGAACCCCAAAATGTTTACCTTAGCAACTGATCCGTCGGTGATCAGGAGGTTGTCAAAACTACAAGGAGAAGGAATAGATCTCCAGCTTATTCAGCAGTACTATACAATCATAGTCGTGCTTTACCTTGAAATCCCTTCTTAACTCGGCTTGTGTTAGTGTGTCTGTCTATCTGACTGGTAGTCTTATGATAGGAAACTGGAGATAGATGACCGTGGTAAGGTTCTTTATTACAACAGCTTTAAACTATCTGTTTGCCTTGAGCTCTGTGTTGAAAATACACTCCAAAAATCAGAGAAATTCACAAACTTCCCATGTGAAGAAATGGACGAAGGCGGGAGAAATACACGGTACTCAAATCGACTCAGTGACTCGGAAAGGATCAGTATCAAAAGACCATGTGAACGCACATTCTAGAAGGAATTGATGACCTGTGTACAAGGTCGTCGCCTTCTATAAACGTATCCAATCCGAGAATGAGCACGTGATTAATGAAAACATCCCAAGTTGTTCGAATACCCTCATCTACCTCATGCGCAGATACCAGTCTGACTTAAGGAAAAGCCAATCAATCACTCTTTTAGGAGCAAAAGTGATTTTTTCATGTTTTAGGTCATGAACAGACCACTAACGACTGATTGGGTTCAACGATGAACTGACACACGGGTTTTGTTCATCTGTTGACTTCGAAGGAAAAATTTACCTCCTCTGTAGGGGGGAACACGAAGGTCTGATATAAATAATCAGATGGATTGTGTGTTACACGTTTTGCACTGTAAACTACTTGCTTGTAGATAAATTCTCCTAGAAGGATAAACAAGCTATTTGTCACTGGAAATTGTTAGAATTATCGCGAAGAAGTGTCGTTCAAATTATTTGTAAAACCTGCATATCAGTGAGTACAAACTCGGGCTTGGGTGGGTCACATTGTAGCGGGGAATGCTGAAGTAACAGAACGGTTCGAGTATCAAACCGATCCAGCCAGCCAATCAAGAGCCACAAACCAAAGTGTTGATGGCGAATATGTTGACAGCATTTCACAGCAGACAAAAAGAAGCAAACGAACAGGTAGATGGAACTCAGCGGGATCTCATGCAACCAACAAAATGGTCCATGTGAGGGGCTACCGACCAAGCTGTCTACCGGAACAATCCGACCAACCGAACGGAAATGGCGTGCACAAGAATCAAGCTAATGACCGCAGGTACCTGGTCAGAATGTAGCCGAAGTGCTCAAACAGACGGAGAATCAATGCTGCTACAGTGCGTTCTGGTTAGAGGACTATATAAACGGTTGTACATATATTTTACCGACTTGATTTGTTTGGCTACTCAAATACAGGTGTGCCTCACCCATCATGCTTTCTTCGTTACAATATAGCATAATACTACAATCCGCAACTTATCACGAGTCTATTCGCCTGGTGCGTAGTTTTAAGGTTCAGAGTGAAAAATCATCACAGATACCTTTGGACTCCTAAGTTGATCGAATTTTGACAAATTACATGGGCTGATAATCTACCGGTCATGAATTAATCCAAATGTTCAAAATTCGTTCACCTCGGGTGGGAGCCGGCCAAAATCAAATTTACCAAACCGTATTCCATAATATATGGATCATTTTACGCCATGGTTTTGGTTGCAAATTTCGAACTTGAATTTGAATCGATGGTGGTCCAATGATGTAATCACTTCCGGGAGACGAGTTTGTAATCTGGCCATCACTGGGGAACTTTGATGGTAGGCACACATTGTTAACCGGCTCTCTAGCATGTCTGATTCTCTCAGCGGTCTTAAATTTTGACATTGTTCGTAGCTAAGGACGGTGCAAACTTTTTATCACCAGTCGAGGTGACATCAGCACTCACGCGGTTGACGATGTAGGTTGTAGCGAATATCTTTTTCGTATCTAGTAAAACCAGCAGTGAAGTATCATTAAAGTGTAGGCTAAATTCAAATAATTTGTGTTATCTTTTCGTCTGTGTTGGAATACGTACTGATGAAACTGTTTTAAAAAGAACAGAAACACACACACAGGCATCAGAAATTATACGGACGTGCAAAATCAATGAATCATAACCAGGTCACAGTTGGCTGGGCACATTTTGAATTCCCAGTCCTCGATGGAACGGACTATAGTTGCAGCCTTAGCAACACAAAGTTGAGGCTAGCTACGAATTCCAGCTGTTCGTACAGGTCACAATTTCTAAATGCTCTATAACAGCTGTTTTGACGAATCTGTTGACAGCTTATCATCCGCAGTAGATTCTGTACAAAATAAACACGAAGCTTCCCCCGAACATTTTAATATCCTAGTAGACCACTCAATCTCAGATCCATGGATGTGTTTACTACTACTACTACTACTACTACTACTACTACTACTACTACTACTACTACTACTACTACTACTACTACTACTACTACTACTACTACCAATAACAACAATAATATTATTATTATTAATAATAATAATACTTCTAATAATTACACTAATACTAATACTAACCGAAATGACAGTTATAATAATAACACCACCGAATTTACACTATACCTGTTAAAGGCATGCGAAATTAGTCAGTGTGGGGACTGGTCCAAATCAGATTTAGCAAACACCCTAATAATAAAGTACAGTCGTTTGCTCCCGTTCGAGTTCATTCGGGAAGTCGTCATAGGATACGGTACACACAGTACACACGGTAATGAAGCATGGGGTGGCGTCCATGCGTGGGTTATCCTATCCCGTACAGGCCGACCACTTTTGTCACTTCAAGCTTTTGGACACCTGATCCGTTCCAGATCGATGCATTGGTTATTATTCTTTCTCTGTACTACCGGATGCTCGCACACTGTAGTCTCTGTGACCGTGAAGCTCACTGGTTCTTACGTCCCAATTACACCATGTCATTTTCGACCGTGTTGTGTATTGATTGTTGCTCACCTGTACCGGTTTTAATCACGTACGCTCAGACTAGAGATTGATGCTTACGATACCGTCATTATACTTGTTGCCGGCTTGTGTATTCGATTACGAATAGAACATAATCGTATTTCTATTTGTCGGTCATTTTACTCCCTTCTGAAGGGCTTTGACGATCACTGTATTCTTTGAAGCCTCACATCGCTTCTGTCTGATAGAGATCTCCTTAAAGCGTAGCAAGACCGTCGTCTCAGCAGTTAGTCATATGCTGTGGTTTCTTGTCTCTTCGAAAGAAAAATAAACAGATCTCACACAAATACAGCCCAAATTTCGTCCATACACTTTGGTTGGCCCTCAAAAGATTCAGGGAACAAAATAACAGAAGCGAAACGAGTTTCTCACAAGAAGTCTCGCAAAATGATTTCCCATTACCGGACTATTTATGTCCGAAATTCTGAAGGGACTTCGATAAGCTGACTCCGAAAATGAGGAATATACCACCTCTATTTCAATTCGGTTTTGTAGTTTTTCATCAAAAGGCCTTAACTAAGTCCCTTTATCTTTCCTCATAAAAATCGCAGTCGTTCGAATTCCCCTTTTTTTCACCCGTGGTTATACTATTGCAATGAGATCAATGAGATTGGATTTACCGTGGAAGTTGGTTGTCTAAGCTTCGGAGCAGATTGCTTTTTGTGTTCAGTCGCTGACTGAAACAGATACCACTCTTTTCAAACTTTGCTGCTATAGAGTATGTTATAGATAACGGCAAATTCACATGCATTTTCTACATGCAAAAGTTCACACCGCGGACGGGAATCGAAACGATAACCTCCTACTCACAGGCAGCTGCTGTGCTAGCTAACTTCCACGGTGACCGCTATTTTCGATGGTAAAGTCCAACTATTCCGGTTCTGATCATTCAACTAGTCTCGTCAGTCATACGATGTAACGAGATCTAATGGACATGAAGATATTTGTAAAATTTAATACTGGTTACACATCACCAGGTATTCACTAGATTTGCTCACGTCCGACTGTCTGTACGGCTATAGTTTAGCTGGCAAGCGGGTTACATGTCGTTGGTACGATTCCAGCACTCTGTTTGGACCTTTGGATGTAAAAATTGCAGTTGGATTTTCCATTGCCTAGTGCCAATAATAAATCCTTGGAATATCTAGTTGTGCAAACGTTTCTTATTATGTCGTGGATTACATGATGAGCAGCCAAGTTGCACAGAATGTCAGAATCGACTCGGAAGACGAACCACTCATTAATTCGGTATTATAGTTAAGATCCGATCGGATTTCGAAGAAATAACTCACCACGAAGAGTATCCACGCCTAACTCTGCGCTTGGAAAACCACGAAAGTACTGCCGTACCGTTGTTCCATCTGGTTTGTTAGGAATCAACACCTCCAGTGCACGTCCACCGAGTGCCCACCGAGACTCGAACCCCGGGGGTGGTCGACTGCCATTTGAACACCTAACAAGACTTTTAACGGTAACAATTCGTTATTCCCATGGTTTGGTTTGTTCATTCTGAGTACTGAGAAACTTATTTTTGCTTGAAATCATTCATCATACTGTCTTGGTTTGTGTTGATTCACTGCGGAGTCCAATTTTTACTCTCAAACGCACTCATTATCTTAACATGACTTGAAAAATACTGTCGCTTCTGGTCAAAGACTGACAATTCCTGCGGGGAGGGACCGAATCACCTTCCAACTGAACTGAATCCCAATACCTCACCTTTGTGCCACCCAGCCACATTAATCACGTGTGCAACAGCATCTCTCGTGTAGCAATACGTTACCCAATTGACAACTGACCGTCGTACTCGTTTCCCGGTTGGCCTCGAATTCCCGTGTAATTCAAAGTTTTGTTGCCCGTACCGTTCTATTCCAACCGATACTACCGTGTTCCCCCAATCGACCGTATGTTCTACATAAATTTGTGCTAATATTTATGTTTACTGTCAGTTCCAATATTTTAACCATGAACTTCACTCACCTTTTTGGCGCAGTCTTTATGTAACCGGGGCTAGAGTGTTGTCCATAAATCACATTTAATTAGGCTTTACTGTTTCAACTGGCTGTCACTACCTAATTAGAACTGGGTAATATCCATTGACGATTATAAGTTGACTCATTGGATTTCCGAATTCTAATTTGTGCATTATTTACTATCCTGTGCATTTTCAGTGACGATGACCGATCTTCACGCGACAACACCTTTGTGACCGGGTTTCTTTAGTGCACGTTTGACCGATTACATGTCTTTCTTCTCAAATCTCCTGTTCTTCTCCTTGCTTTCAACGGATCATTCAGTTCAGTTCGGTTCGATTCACTTAGAAATTCTCATTACACTGCGATGTTTTGATTTTGGTTGCTAACTGGCAGTGTAACCTGCTCCTAAGTGAAATAAATCAAAGCGTAAAAAGCAAATATTCAGTTGGGGAAAAATGTAAGTTAGACAGCAAGAAAACTAAACGGTCATTGAACAAGTACACTTTTGACCGAGACACTTCGCCATCGGCTTACAGTGTCGTCAGCCCTCCTGTAGGCAGATCTTGTGTCATACTTTTCCTGCATATTACAGACTGTGCCAGACCCAACCCATACTTCAGACACTATTTGGATCGGAAGACAATATACACGTAGGGAATCTATTTGTAGATGAGCGCAGTAAGTGTCCCGGCCACCGTAACAAATCCCTCGAGGCCTCTGGCCTCTAGTACTCCACACTTACCTCAGTATGGCTGATACAATATGCTTCTTCCAGTGGTACCCACTAATCGTAAATGAGCTGTGTAAAAAGACTGACCTAACCGTCACAGTGTGCACTCCACCCTCGTCGAAATCACAGCCCACTGAGTTTGGTAAGAGTCGAATGGATATTCTGCAAACATAACGACTTATCCGATATTCGACTATTCGATGAAGTGGGACTGCCAGTACAATGAAACTTTTCTACAGATCCGTAACGCGCTAGTTGAATGCCATAGTCATCACTGACGCTTCAACAGAATTGCTTGGTAAATGATACTTGGGTTCCAGAAACCTTCTGTCAGCCAGAACGGATACTGCACCGAATTCTGTTTTTTTCAAAGTAGAAACTATCACGTACAGTTAGGAGATAATGAAATGCGCTGACAACACAACCCTCTGAATATACTACTGATTTTACTCTCAAAACGATTTGTGCAAAAATTCAACTGAAATGATTGACTGATATATTTCAGCCCGCTGCTGAGGATGAAAATTTCACTGAGAACCCAACGAGTTTTCTACTCGAACAGTAATCACAATTAAATGGAAAACTCACTTACCTTCTTCACATTCGCAGAAGGAATCGCGCCGGCGACTCCAAACTCACAAGGCCGAATCTCTACCAGCTGAGATATTTCGGTACGGCCAGTTTAAAGTGAATAACGCAAGTGAATATCCCATGATGCTAGAACCACTGGACTGCTGGATGTGGAAAAAGCAGTATATAACATTCAAGCCAAAAAAATTTTATCTTGTCCAAAAAAGTGCTGGACAAAGATTTTTTTAAACTATGGCCCGGATATTACATTCTGTCACACGACAATCTAGCCAACCCGGATCATTAGCGGATCCGTAGGGCAACAGGTTGAATAAGGATTTTATTATGATCCTCAAGTTGCCATTCTATCCAGAAATTGTGCCAGCAGATGAACTTCCATCTTCCAGACGGTACCTTTTAGGGTATAAATGTGGCTTTACCAGACAAAATCTTTCTCATGTACACAGAATAAAACGCACGTGCACAAATTCATAATCTGTCTCGCCTTCTGTATCCAAGTGTCACATTCTATCCTGTGTACACGTGTAGGCAAATCGGCACACTGGACGCGGAGATGTTCGTGTTTTGTGACATGGATTACAACCGGGACTAGGGTCTCCGATCCATGTCGTTTTTTATCAATACATCTTAAACTTTTGTCATGCATAAGACGTGCATATATTGGATCGGGTTTGAAACACTGGATCCCCTTGATCCAGTTCATCAAAGCAGATAGAAGACATAAATTGTGAGATGCAAGCATTTCTTTTAATCTTCTCAATCGCGTACGTAAAACATGCTCCATTTGAACACGAATTCGCATGTTTTACGTACGCGATTGAGAAGATTAAGAGAAATGCTTGCATCTTGCAATTTATATCATCTATCTGCTTTGATGAACTGGATCGGGTTTGTTTGTTTATATCCTTGTTGTCTCATTGGCCTCGGAATTGCAACTTTTGGACATCTTGTAACATTTCAATGATATGTTTTGTACCCATACTATTTGAAGAATCGGACCGTGTGTACCGTTGCCTACGGTGACAGACAGAAAAGAGAAAGACCATGTGAAGCAATCTATGTGTTCCCGAGTACGCCCTGTTTTCCTGTGTAAATTAACCGTCGCGTTTAGTTCACGCAGTTGGGACATACTGTACGCCATGCGAAATCTGAATAATTCGATCGGCAGCAGCCGAGATATTCGGATAAACTAAAGCTGATTGAAAACAGTGAATCACTGCAAGTTGCTGTTTGTGCACGATTTTTTGCTAAGTAAAACGACTCCTTTATGATATTCGTTTGACGTATTTGGCTTTGAAGTGAGCACTATTAGGTAGTTTACAGTGAAATTATGGTAATCTTGAATCTTTTGTTGGAAATATTTGATTGACTGTAGGTAGGCTATTGGTTCCGTGCCGCCTTAATATACGAATTTGATTTTCAATCAAGATATATATAACCGACAAGGAACTGTTAAACATAATGTTAGTGTGTATGTTTACGAAACTGAGGGTCACTCCTGTTGGGTCGCAAAGATATGGTGACACTTGGCACCTCACAATGCATTAACGGTATATTTATATTTTCGTTTGATTGACTGTCCTTTTGGACTCCACGTTTCACGCGCAAACCTCAGGTCATCCGACCAACCTGCACTCGGAAGCACCAGACTCGAGTTTCGCTCTTGTCAAACGAAAATTAAACAATCCCACACTACTCGCAAGTAATTGCGTGACATAGGTATATTTATAATTTTTATTACATATTTGCGCATGAGTATGATGGAAAAGGTGTGCACCCGGTGACCACGAGGCCCACCGAACTATCGAGGTTACATGTAATCGAAGCCTGAGATTTAGAGTGGCGAAGAATCACATAAGGTCCCACTTGGTCAGCAGTGATAGCGATTCGGAAGACAGAAGATTACAGTCTGCCATCAAAGTAACCGGTGATGGCGGGGATTCGAATCCTGGACCTCTGAGCTGGTAAGCAAACGCTCTTAACCACTCGACCACCATCGGTCAAGCAACTGATTGCTCGACAGTGGTCAAACCGTCATCGTTGTAGACTTTCAACCATTCAGTCCTGGGTTCGAATCCTACTTCCGCGGCCTGTCACTACCCAATGGGCAGCCCATAATTGGCCGAGACCTCCTTCGTGAAATATTGTGCGTTTATTACATAACATACTGAAATAAGTGGAGGAATATATACTGGAAATCTCTTCAGATACTTTACCCGAAGCATTTTCGCCAGAATATCACCGAAGCTCTACAAGAATCTCCAAGGAGAATTCTGTGAAATACAGATCTGATGGCGTTGTCGACTAGTGGAACCACAGGTCTACTCAAAACTAATACAGAAGGACACATACATGCACGTCTTGTTCTCGATTGCATTAAGAAAATCCTGTATAACTGTTTATCCATAATAACGAGCAAGTAGTAACGGGCCTGTATGACAACAACTCTTGTGGTCTGCAAGTATGCGGTGAGTAACTATGCTCAAAATTCAGGCGAAAATCTATTTTGTCATTGTGAATCGACTGCAATCATGATGGAATATTAACCCCTGAGGGAAGACGAAGCAAGATTCATTTACAATGAGGTAACCAGAAGATCATTGGGTCTGCTTTTATTCTTCAGGATTTTCTATAACCTCTTCGGAAAAGAGCCCATCACGTTAGTTACTAAATAGTTTTCATCTGATGCCCCCTTACCATTTCAACTTTTGACTCCAATGGCCGCTAGGGAGATAGCTCGATAAATCCTCTCTTCAGAATAGAGGACCTTTTCGATAACATTTGAATCCGAACTATTCGGAGGTATGAACTGGATCTTAAACTTGCACATACTTTCCGAAGTCTCAAGATGAACAATGAAAAGATAAATTGTTTCGCATGAGTATATTTGCGTACCTCATGAAACGTGTCATGAAGCTTTATCCGTAAAAACCATGACCTTACCAAGTGACATCTTTTTATGGATTTCGAGGAGTTTTTCATTTAAAAATACGAAGGTTTTCACACCATGTGAGAGGTTTCCAACAAAGGTGTACCGAAAACGTTTAGCCGTATTTTGACCCTATTCAAATCAAAATGTTCTAGGGTGTGGTCTCCTGGTACTATGAGGGATATTTTTTCCGGGGAAATTCATTCATCAAATAGCATTTTCTGCACCTTCCACGGATCATCACATACGAAGCACTCATGTGCAAATCAAATCCATTACCATAATGTCAGGCCTGTTGATTTGAATTCCTTGATAAAAATAATACGTGCCCCTCATTTTTTGGGTGTTCACTGCAGGCTTCATGCCAGGTGTGTTTTGTACCGTCCCGCTAGTTCTAGTGAGAGCTCAGCCTGCCTCAGAATTAATTTCGTTTTATTGATGAGGAATACATTGTTTATATAAGATATGCTCTCGTCATAACCAAAACCGTACATAAAAGCTTATTGGCCTACTGATAGACCTAAACGGTCCGTCTGGCTGACTTATCTGGCTGCGCCCGGATTGGTTGATTCGGCTCTGGTCGAATGTTAAACGCAGACAGATCCATTGATCACCTCAAATGTTCTGATCTTGCCGGCGATTCTGGTCAGCCGATCACGTGCTGTCTGCTTCATTGAACCAGGCCGTCTATTGGCAACGTGCTGGGCGCATTCCCTCACAAGGTGATACCGGGTGCATTTCAAATTGCCTCTACCCATATAAGCTGCAGGGAGTAAAAGAGCCTGGAAATATTCTCACGGCGGATTAACGACAAGGATTTACGGCACTGCTTTGAGCGTAACGCGTACGTAATCACATTATACCTTCTATCTCTGAAATGCGTCCTTGTGGAAGTTATTCTGTAAATTATCTGATAACTGGTGCTCCCATCCACGTTTAAAAACCTTGAGAAGATCCGTCACAGAAAATGCAAAACTAATGAGTCTTTACTATTCGGCTTCGGTACTCCCTACGAAAGTATGGAAAGCCTTCAGTTCTACTAGCTGCTTTCCTTGTTATCGCGAAGTGCATCCAAATGACCTTGCCGTTTATGTTCACGTTGAAGCATACTGGAATTTCTTTTTTTCCATACGTTAGACAGTCATCGACGAGAAGCATTATTAAACCATATATCGTGCTAAGCTTCCCAATTATGAAAGAAACTTGAACTTCGGGGATGACGGAGACTGACATTTTGACAGGTGGTGGTTAAACAGTTATCACTGAGAACTTAAAATATTTGAAACCATAGTTCGATTCCAGCCATCGTCTGTGGCTTCTACATTTGACAGCCTTTCACTGGCTGCAACTCCTTCCAGAAGAGCAGTATTTTGTAGTGTACTAAATATATTAAGTAGAAGAAGTATTTTACGTTCATATTATACCACATAACCACAACCATGCAAGCTATATTGGGCGAAAGAAAGGCTCATGCTAAACAATTTAGACAGTAAATCTATTTAAATGTGACATAGGACTATTTGTGTGGTCTTGTTTATCAATATACCTCTCCGTATCTTTCTTAATTTACTCTGAGCATTTCACCCTGGTGACCAACGTCACGCAGGTTCAACTATCCGTAGCACAGCAAACGAGAGAAAACTTTCGGTAGTGTAATTTTACTACCCGATGTTCTGACGTGCCTTCATTAACAGTAGAACAGCAAGTTAGTCTAAGAAGGCACTGAGTCATAATAAAAACTAAATAAATTTTCTTGTTTTTCATAGCCATTCGTGGAAATTTCCTGACTTCTCCTCGTCTTTCTGTCAAGGGGTGTGTTCAATCACCAGAACCGGCACTATTGGCGGAGAAAGTTCTTAAATGCATCACAATCGGTTTCACGTGTATGTCTCACACGGCTACTAGAGAAATATCGGATGTGAAACGAGTTCAGCTTCTGAAACGTACCAGTTTAAAAACGGCTCAAAAGAGAATGATACAAGATTTGCAAACTTCCCCGCCTAAAAGCATAGCACAATGACCAATACTCGAAGGCACTCCTGTTTCAGGTACAGGTTCTTTGTCAAGAGCGGGATAGCATTGATTGAATCGGTTGCGTCCTCCAGTTGCACGTCATATTGTTACTTCAACAGGAAAAGCGGGTGAATTTGTACCCTACTTTACATTTTATTCATGCGTACACTTTGGACGCACACTATCGCCTCGTCACTCGAGTCATGAATATGTACGGACCGTCACCATGGGCGAATGAAGATCATATCACGAACAGACCAATCATATCCTCTCTAGGACATGTATCGATCGTTGTGACTCTGTGCTTCCCCACTGAATGTTGGGTACGGATTTTACATTTTGCTTAAGCTCATACGGCTGGTGCACATTGCGTAGAATACAACAGCTATTCAACTGCTAGCGCGCTCACTTCTGAGAAAAACAGTACGGGATGTACAAGTAAAATCTATTGGTAGTCCTAGGAGCTTAACTGATTTTCGCATCCGAAAGGCCACGCAAACAGCCGGAATCGAATCGATTAATCGTCCCGTCGGGAAATTACCGACGAGGATAAAACCAGGACATTTGCTTTGTATCTTCGGAATAGCGGTTGGGCCTCATCGGACAGTTGATTACGCAACCTTCCTTTGCACCTTAATTGAATAATACCGCCGATCCTTGAATCAGCTTTCACTGGCAGGTAATCTGTCGTGAGTACACTATCTTCGTTCTCAAAAATGAGATTATCTTATATATATATATATATATATATATATATATATATATATAACGCTGTTTGTTGTGCGCATGCCTGTGTGCGAACCAGAACTACCTGTGAACGACGTTCGACTGTCGCTGGTATCAAAAGACGATGCCTAAAAGTGAATTTTGGTTCATCTATTTCAAATTCTACTACCATACATCGATAGCTCACGGAATTTTGAAGTAAATTAATAAGTCCGGATATGCTATCTAGCCATCTAAGCTCTAACTGGGATCATTCATACAATAACTTTATTGCCTTCTCAATTATATCATCTTCTTCAAGACGCGTCCCATTCAGTCTAATGTCTACAGAAATTATTCGTTGTACCCCAAACTACATCAAAATCCCTGTTGCCAAGACAGCTTCTTCGAAATGAATCATCATTCTATTCATCTGAATCGGTCTAATTAGAGAACCCTTCATTTCCCCATTCTCAGTAGGATAACTATTCTCTTCCCAGACATCCCGGTTACCCTTCACGTATCCCGTTTGGACCCTCGTAACCAGACTGGTTCCCCTGTCAGTCATTTGACAATCCAATGGAATAGATAAAGATTCCAACTTGTCAGATTCGCATTATCGATCCGCTCTCAGCCGTGCCGAATGCTTTCACTTAAACAAGGGCGACTGCCGTTAGCCATATAGTTTCTAGGAGAATAGAATTCAAGCGGGAGAGATTCAGTCTGTAGACAGATCGTGCTGCTCAGCAAACGAATCTGTAGCTCATTTAGTTCAGACAAGAGGTTGGTTAGGTTGAAGTGTGGCGGGTTCAGTTCGAGTGGGTGGAAGACAGTCGATGGGAGTGAAGAGCTGCGGTATAGCACTCGTTTGGATTGGTAGACAGATCGAGTAAGCCGCATATATATGATTTCACAGGACAGTTTGTAAAAAGTGAGTTCTGCTCAGTTTGGCTTAAAAATGGGTGGGCGAACGACTGAACAAAACTCTTATGTAAACAAAGATGAGTGCATTTGGCTTGGTGCAGCAAATCCCCCATCGGGTGTCTAGTGGTCGAGTCAGTTCCTCCTACTGACGATCAGAATCTGTTTTTCGACGCCTCTAATTTTCTATTTTCATTTATTACTTATTATTAATTTTCAGGTATATAATCTCATAGAAAAATATACTAAAAGTTACATTATAAGTTCCGGGAGAAAAATCAAATAAATAGTTGATCTCCAAATAGGATGATGATATATTCGGGCACACTCCGCTGTATTTGATCCCATGATATGAAAATGTTAAGGCCTTACCGTGGCATAGCAGAATATAGATATGGCTGCGAATCGTGAACAGTATCAATCGTGTTGTCACTTTGTTTCGAATCAGAATGATTGATTGATGTGTTTTTGTACAGTTAGACTGTGTACTCCGTGTGTTGGTTACTAGGGCTCTCTTTCCTTTTCACTCCTGTAAATCAACTCCCTGTCCATCTTGTATATTCATACTCTCTACTTCAGCGTGCAACATGGTGAGAAAGGCAGTGGTCAGTGGGGCTTGCCCTACTGTTTAACGCCGTACAATGATGATAGCAGAAAGAATGTTATGTTAATGACCTTGAAGCTCCTATAGATTATTATATATGGCTTCGTGAATACTGGTTGGAATGGAGGCTGGATAGTGGATTAATTTATATGAGGCAAGCAGTGTTGATAGATATCCTGTTGATGGATGAAAACACAAACCCTGGTGCTTTTTGTTCACCTGGATGTTACCAAGGAAGTTTGCCAAAAAGATCGAAGAAAAACGCGATTGCTAATTGACAAACTGTCTGAAAAATCCCACAGAACACATTGAGAACAAACAACGTGGCGAACAAGCTCGTTTTCAGTTATTCGTACTCATACCAATACATAACAATATATATGACTCACACACGCACGTGCAGAGACAGATTTGGATTGCCATTCTCCGTTCTTATTTTGTGAGTCATATATATTGTTATGTATTGGTATGAGTACGAATAACTGAAAACGAGCTTGTTTGTCACGTTGTTTGTTCTCAATTGACAAACTATCTGGTGATTCTTCATTTGTATGGTGGAAAAAAATCAATAAACTAATGTCACTGGTGATGGTCGGGCGTTCGCTTACCAACTCGGAGGTCGGAGGTTAGGCCGTCAAATTTTAATATCCATCTCCGACCCGTTGAACAGTTTACCGGGGTCTAGCCGCAGCCTAGAGAAGCAGCTTCTCACGTCCATCGATGTGAGCTGAGTGGCTGATAAATACTATTAAAAGGATGACCCCTGTGGACATCAGTGGACTCTCAGTTAGAGGCACTAACAATAATCATCATCCGTATAATCCGCGTGGATGGAAACCTTATCTCTGCTGATTCCATGCTAAAACAACAACAACAACAACAACAACAACAACAACAACTACTACTACTACTACTACTACTACTACTACTACTACTACTACTACTACTACTACTACTACTACTACTACTACTACTACTACTGCCATTACTCTTACCGCTAAGTATCAGCTGCAGTGTCGGGTAAAATCAGCAGTTACTTATGGAACGTTAGGTACGAAACTGTGGTAGTCAACTAACTTGAACTTATAGGACGCACTGAAATGGCTTCATCCTTGGACAATAAGCACCAAAACAATGAGAGTATCAAGATTGAGGAATTGTATATTACGTTTATTACGGAACTCGTCTATATATATATATATATATATATATATATATATATATATATATACCGATATACTCAAGTGTATCCATTGGTAAACTATATCTCAGCCAGTCAAAACTGGCTCTTGTTTTACTTTGTCATGACGCATTTGATTGGTTGGGCTTATGACTGTTCATGGCCACAGAGTTGTACCGTACGGTGACTCATAAAGTGCACACCGAATCACCCACTCATAAACCAGATTCTCTCATAGCACATAGGCGCTATCGGTTTCCTAAGTGTGCACTCAACCGAAGCGAGAAGACAAATGCCAACTGAGCAGCATTTACATTGCTGATCTGAAGGAATGTGGGCATACTTATTCTGCACATGAATTGGTCGCACATTCGTTTCACCATTACTTTTACGCCGGGTTCACCTTGCTACATATTTCACTTAAAACGGACCCACACGTCTGCCTGGATGGTCGACTGACAATAGGCACCGAGCCAAACTTCGTATTCGACAGACATTCTTTTAGGTCGATCACAGCATTCAATGCCCGCAATAGATCGGCACCCAGTATTGTTTGGTCGGTGTCGCGTGATATAATGAACTCATGCATCAAGGTTCTATCGTTTATTCGAACCAGCCTTTGTGCCGTTCAGTCTAGGTTCACCGTATGTCTTCCGACCCTCCTGAATTTCATGGCGCTTGACTGCATTTTCTCACCTGGCAAAAGCCAGGCCTACGAAACCGCCACAATGGTGTTTATCAAGCAGACTTCGATACGTCCATTAATCTCAACTTGTTCCCGGATAACCCCACCACTCACTACTCAGCTAACGACCTGATTTTCAGAACACTGTAAGTAAGAGATCTGGTCTTTATTTCTTGCACCGTGCTGTGGGCTTCTGCGGCAATGACGCCAAAAATGTCCCACTTTTCCGCAGCAGAAATACCTGTGCTTGATTCGGTTTACTCGTAGTCGTCGATTTCTTCATCTCCTTCCGAAACATCATCCTGAATGAACACCTTCTCCAGTCTTGAGTCTTCTCCACTAGCCACGTTTGTCATCACCGTATCGAGATAGGGTAATTTACGGACGGTCTCAAGCAACTGCAAAATATCCATTTTTCGACCGACACGGATGACGCCTATTCGGCCTTGCATGGGTGCTGGCAAGCCGTCCACAGAGCGATCAGCCAACAGCTGAGTGCGTGTCTCTGTCCATCGTGACTGATGCATGATCTAAGAACGAGCAGGGGCGGTGGCACGCACCATCTCCAAGCTGGGCCGCTTTGAATCGCCTCCTGACGGTCGGCCGGCGTGTCAAATCCTGCTACCAGGACGTCCTTGGAGGAAGCCCAATGCATCTTCTCCAAACCTTGTCCAGCCACATTCAGCGCCGTCCGCGCTCTGCCCGTGAAAAGCGCTCAAACGTCCACCAACTTACCCCTGTTCGACCGCATCACCGTCCGCTCCACCACGTCCTTGAAGGCCTCTAAGAATGTCCTCAAGTCCTCCTTTCCGAAGGGCTGCGGCCACGGGATCCCGATCCTGGTCACGGCATTGAACGACGTAGAAGTCACTCGTTCGAATATCACCAATAACAATCAAATACAATTACGATGCTTACTGGCATAACATCTGTCCAGACCACTTGAAGACAGTCGTTAGCCAATCGGAGGATGAAATGTTGTGGTTAACACGCCTTGCTATATCTTATTGTGTTCAATTAGTTTGAAGCAGTCACGTTCATTGTCACTCCATAATTATCCATAGTTGTGTTTTGAACAGTCAACTACCTACTCATTCAGTAGGTTATATGCATACTCCACCACACTACCACCGCTACTACTACTACCATTACCATCGCATATACCATAACAGCAAGTTTCGGTGTTTGTATGGATGGTGAAGGGGGGGGGGGGTAGATTGCAATATCTTTCAACAACTTCGTCGTTCACTTTGGATTATTTTCAACCTCTGGCGACCGGAGTCGAAACAGTTTTGCTTAGTTAGCGTTGTAGATGCCCTCTCGACGAAGTGATCATTATGCACCGCTTGTGATGGCTCGGCCATGTTTCGAGAATGCCTGTCCATCGTTTGCCTTTCCGTGCTCAATTCGCACTTCCTAGGAGAAGGCTGGGAGAAACGAGGGAAGGGGACAGACCAATGACCTGGGGTTAGGGTTATGGCGAAGCTAGCACCAACATTGGCCCCGGTTGGTGTTTCCTACCTCTCCCGTTGGGGCCCAAACGGCGAGGGTTGTCGCCACTTAGGGACGTCGAGGGATACGGCTGAGAATAGAAGTTAGTGGTACGAATGCTGTACGGTCTAGCGGTCGAACTCTCGTGCTCCGTAATCACAAAAAAGTCAAAGAACATCACAAATTGTACGGCGAAAAAAAGGAAAAATATCACAGCATTTTATTTTTCCATACTAGCTGTCTGTTTTGCTGTGTTCTACTTCTCCTCTCCTGTTTTGTAATTACTGTTTCTGTATTGGCACCGTGCTTGATTTCAAGCCAGCTCGGTATAGTATAGTATGCAAATTTTAGTTAGATGACATCGATCATCCTCCATTATTATGATGCCGTACTGGAACGTTTGGAGTAGCTGGCAGATGTCATGTATTTTAATGCCGAATAGCGGTCGTAAAAATGTGCCACCGGTGAGCAGAACGATCACATCTAGGCCTCACTCAAATTAGGCATCCTAAATTTTCAGACTTGATCACTACATGTGGACACTTTTCGCGGATAAAATCAGAATATGACACGGAAAAGAAATCGAAAGCCACAACAGCGGTGATAATTCATTTTGGTACTTCTATTTGGTGGATTATTTCCACCATGTAGTTGCGACTAGTAAAGCCCTCCAGTGTATCAAGTAAAACAATAAAACAGGAAAAAATTAAAATTTTCCCCAGAATATGAATAAAGCTTTCTGAACGGAAAAGTTTCAATCGCCAAACAATGCAATTACGGCTGTTGTTTTCGACATTTTTCCCATTTCGGGTGTACCGGTGCTCACGTGCACGGTACTAAACATTTTTCCCGGGTGCACTTAAATCCCGGTGAGAATGCCGCGTGAAGTTGCTACGGTTGGACATCAAAGCAGAACCGGTCGCTCCACCAAGAATTGCAACGCACTTGGAAAATAAACTGACAGCCGGAATGGTTAGTGTCTTACACAAATATGCACGCATAAATACATATAACCGAAGGCACATATCCATACGCACACACGAATGCACACATACATACATACATTACATACATACATACATACATACATACATACATACATACAGACATACATACATATATGCATGCGCACACGCGAACACAAACAAATGCATACGGTTGGACAGGTGAATCTGTGAAAATTATTCAACTTGGTAATTAAACTCTCTACACGACCGACTCCCGACAAGTTCAATTCCCCATCGCGATAGAAGACTGGCAATAGTTACGTTGCCAAAACGTTTAAAAAACAAACACATAAACAGCCAGTTCTTTCGTGTACCACCACCAGTCGCGTATCAAGCGAAGAAAAACTAATTGAGTAACTGAAATTTGGACTTGATTTATACTAACAAAATCATCCTCAAACCCAAACGCTCTTTTTGCGGGCAAGCGTGCGCAACAGACAAAGATAACAAAAATGGTATTCCTGACCCGCTGCCTGTATTTGGACCAATATGCTTAAGTTTATCAGGGACTCGAAATGTTTGATCTTCCGAAAATGGACTTCAACCTTTTTCAAATCAACCGGACGAAAGCCCATAATCACACCCTGCACATTTAGCCGAGCGATTGATATTGCTGAATTAGGATATCATCCTACAACGAGGCAGTCAGAAAGCAAGTTCATTCACCTGAATGCCATATTTCTACGTTATTTGCGTTGACAACCAAGGTGCTACAACTGTGACATTTCGGAAACCTCCGATGAATTTCGAAAACATTTATCTGTTGATGCATCTGTCCACTCACTGAACTACTTGTATTTCATTATTATTTGATAAGACATAAAGATAGTCTAATTAAAGACTTCAAATTAGGAAAGCCAACTCACAATGACATCTCACTCTTGGAATCCTGGATTTGGACAAAGATGTGAATAACGCATTTCTGGAAGGGGATTTTGATGATGGTTTGGAACATTAGGTGATATGGCTGGGTGTCGCGGCCAGTGGTGTAGTTGCATTGGGACTCTTTCTTTGTCTTCGTGATTCCCGCCCATTACTTTGATTTTTTTACTATCTTCTACACTATGTGCATCTATTTTTTGTCCTTTACTCGACGATGCTGGAGCATAGCAACCGAAACTAGAGCACACAAGTGCGAGGTTATTTGTTATGAACTCAAATACAGTCACAGCAAGTGCTGACGTTTCCTCAGTCAACCCCCAACCCCGAGTCGACCAGGGATACGTTGGTCAAACTAATCACACGTAATCGCAATTCAGAGACGGATCTGGATTACGCGCGTGAGTCTTGTTTCCCCTTTTTTCGATTACTACCGCCTGATGCAACATTCCGATTTGAGACTCGCCATTTAAAATAGTTAATTGGCATAAAGAAAATGATTGAAAACGAAAACGAACTTGTTCGCCATGTTTGCTCACTAACTGATCGCGGTAAAACCTCTCAACAAGGGGTCATTGAATAAGGGACAGCCCGCACATAGGGACATTTCTCGAGCCTCCGTCAGCATCTTCATGAGAGTTAGGGGCACTGCTTGTTGTGTTTGGCTTGTACAGTCATGTGCTGACACACGCACGCTTGATCTATTCCCCGTGCAATCATGGATACGCGCCAGCAATCGTGCACACCCGTACACAGTTGACGTTCGTCATGTTTCGTCCAATCAGACTGTACCACACGCGGCACGGCATTGCCCAGCTTAATCCGATTGTGCAACCGCCTTTTATTTTCGATTACACGCACCGCTCACTCACGCAGTCGCACACGTTGCTCGCCTCAACTAGCGCTTACCATATGTTGCTACAGGATGCGCGTTTACCCGTACAAGTGCGCCTTCCTTCTGTTTACTGAATTCGGGATACAACACTTCCCACTTATCAGAGCAAGAGACAGATTATGATGTCACTAAGGTCCAAAACACCTCTATAAGGGACAATGCGCCGAATTGAGGCGACGTCGTTTAACATGGTAACGAGTAATTTTCACCGCGTCTAAAAACGTACTGAACTTCATCGCAAATGAATGCATAGTCTGTCTACCTAGTGTGTTTCCGTGTAATGTAGTGTGGTATGTGTGTGTGTGTGGTGTGTGTGTGTGTGTGTGTGTGTGTGTGTGTGCAGTGTGGTGCGTGTGCAGTGTGGATGTGTGGTGTGTGGGAGGACCGGCAAGTTATTTGTTTATTCATATTTTACGGGGCCACCTGGTCGATCTACCGTCATTGGTCACGTGAACTTAGCATACTCATAGCGTTTATATTCGAGGATACTCTGCAGTTATCTAAGCACTCATCGGACGAACTGTGTACGCACCAATTAGGTTTAACGTGGCCAATGCCAGCGGGATATAATCAACTGGCATAGGGGGCCTAAAATTATAAGCTGGCCAGCTGAGAGCAACCCAGCCCAGTTAACCGAAAAACAGTTCATTGACGATTTTGGTCCTCCAGGCAGAGGTCGCACAGATGAAGATGGAACACAGAAAGAGATCTGTTCTCACTACGGACGGGAAGGTTTAGGCCAATAGAATGAAGGATAGCGGTTCATCAACACGAATTATTGCAGAAGTAGTCACGTGTCCGTGATTCTCAAATCCATAGTACTTTAACCAAGGTGGGTAAAACCATGAGCCTGTGGAACAGTGAAACTACGGACAAGATGAGGTTTCTTTCTAAAATATGATCATGCTTTACGAGGATACCATTGCCTGCCGTGAAGAACCAGCAATGATACAACACACACAGAGGGACAACAGCGGCGACGAACGCGACAACTTAGCGGGAGAAGTTGAGGCGGTCCTCCCCAGTAGTTAGCCAGACAATCCGGTTTCGGGAAGGTATATGTGTGCATGTAATTTATTCTGATATAAATTATTTGCCCAACATTACGCAACTATAATTTACTCTGCGCAATATTTGTTCCAAAGTCCACTCGTCGCAAGCTTCCCTTCTGCACTATTTCAAACGGCAATAAATTTCTTGATGCAATTTCATTTCGGATCACGGGAGGTTGATTTGTAAAAGATGCCTGTGGCAGTCACTCTGCTCTCTAGATGAGTTCACAAAGCCCCTGCTGAACGGATACTCCGCACTGAGAGACATTTTCGGTTGCCCCGTGCGCGCTACTTATTCATGGGGTTTACGGTATTTATTATCATGCTTTTATACTACTGCATGCACGCGACCGTGAAATGTGTGAATACTGAACTGTGATTCCTATTTCAAACTGGATGCAGTTCTGTACTCCATTAAGGTCTGGGATAGTGGCTTCTATTCATTCTTTGGGCTAACATTTCACAGGGATTGGGGAAAATATAGGACTACCTAAAGAAACGTGATTGGCGGTGGTTCGAGAATCTTCTTTGTAGTGATTTTACGACCGTCCACATCAGCTACCATAGAAATATCTCTCTTGACTATTGGCTGCTACTTCTGGGGTCATTTCTATGGTAGGCGACAATCCACGGTGACCTGAATCGTTGCCACGTTAAGCTTATTGTCATTACAAGCCTCATGGGCAGCAAGCCTTTCAACGTTGTTAGCGTTGTTCAGTCCCTTGATGATAGGTAGATCCAATGTAATATGTTATAGAAGTATATCGTGCTGGGCTTATCAGAATTTCGACTCCTCAGATTGGTGCTTGGAATACGCTCAAATCGATCGTGAATTGTGTATCTTTTTGTGTATCAGACTCGAGATTTTTGTATCGAACTTACAAGCAATGATTACGGCGAAAATCACTCGTTCAGCATGTATCGAATAGGTAGAGTAACCGTTGGATCAACATTCCCTAAATCTTATGGAGTTTTAGTCCAAAATCTTACGGAAATAAATCGAAATATAACACGAAACATAGAATGAACAAAGCCTGTAAATCGCAATCCCTTTTTGGCTGGAAAGCTCACGGCGGGTTTATGATCAGTGTGAATCTAACGTAAGGAAAAGAACTAAAAAATCAAGTCAATCATTGATCTTTTATCAGTCACAAAACTGACTGAAAAAGTCAAGCGTGAGAATTACCGCCCTTGCTGCACTGTGACGAAGTATCAGCACAACGAGATATAATTTGAAAGATGTTCAATGTAATCATAACTTGACGCAACTGGTTCATATCCATTTAGATCGTGAGGAAAGGTGCTCGCAAGTACTTCAATTTGCGTCCGAATTTGTGTGAACTTCAATCAATAAATTATACATTTGATTTTTTTACCATCCCGTCTTCATTTGTCAACACCAAGTTACTGAACTGGGCCACTGATTTACTTAATGCACCGTCAACCATTTTTGATGAAACTTGTCACGTGATACATAAATCCGTGACTCGAAAATTTAACACCAAGTTGCGAATTTCCGTCCGTCAGGGTAATACCATCACTCCTACTACCACCGATAATGGCAGCGTCAGCAGCAACGAAAACAATAATAATAACAATAATAACAATAATAATACTGTTATCGCTGCTGTGCTACTACTACTACTACTACTACTACTACTAATACTACTACTTCTACTACGAAAGCAACAACACAAAGGAATCATCTTTCACCGACCGTTTTCTTCACTCGTTTCCGTCCTTATCGCTTCTCCCAAAGTCCCAACGAACCAGTCTTGAATAACAAAAATGTTATTTTAGTGTCGTGCTTCATGCATCCCTTGTGAAAACGTTTGACACACACCACTTATAAACTGGGGAACTTTCTCTGGAACTAAGTATGTTCCGTAAGTAAGTAGATTCCTCCCTGTTTCTTGGTGTGATGAAAAAAATCAAGTGATCATACGGGAATTTTCACACTCCACCACCCTTTTTCATAAGTCGACCGTATTGATTCTCGCATGCACGGTAAAGCCTTCCCCCAAATCACCAGTATTTTTGCTTCCATTCTGTCCATGTCCCGTATTCAATAGTTTTCCAAGTCTTGATCGACCAAACAAGAATCATGTGCGTACAATGAACGCAGCAACTACAACAGCGATAACTCCAACAAGCACGACTGCAACCACTCGTAAGTCTTGTTGTTTCCTATGGGACCATAATGACCTTGTTGTGTCACATAAAATATATTGTTCTGTCACAAGCCAAATAACAACAAAAAACTGGGTCACTTAAGCTTGGCTTCTATGCATTTTTTGGATCGACTGATGTGTGTATGGTGAAGGGGGAGCTTATAAACAAGAAATACCCCCAGTAATTCTAACAATAAGAGCTCTCGGTCAAATAGGATCTGTCTTCTCGTTTTTTTCAACAAATCCTTCCTCCTAGAAAAACGCCGGGATTAATGCGGATGAAAACAGAATTATCATGAGGTATCAGAATCAAATTGCCTTCAATTTCTTCGATAGAATACCTTTGACGGTTTAAACCCAACTGTTTGTATGACTTCGACACTACACTGTATGGTGGGCCTTTCCGTGACGATAACAGCCGGTTGCCTGCACATCGATCGACTCCTACCGTGGACGCGTGATACAGGGGTATCGGTTGGCTCGGTAGCAATATATATATATATATATATATATATATATATATATATATATATATATATAATGTGTGTGTGAGCGCGAGCACGCGCTTGACTCACAGTCGTGCACTCCGAGGCTAAGTCCCGCATGTGGAAGTTGGTGGATGTTCTCTCCGGTTAATGATTCGTTAACAAGCGATATGAAACAGCTGTACGTCCGGCACCTTTGCGGTTTTCAGTGATGAGTTCAGTGTTGATAGTGTATGACAAAACACTTCCTTATCAAACAGAGCAGATTTCAAAATAGTAAATTTTTCGTGAAAAAATCATTTTCTATGCTCAAGTACGTGAATATGGGTGAGAAATCTCGCGGATTACATGCATCCCCAAATTCACTCAGCGTGTGATCTTCAATAATCTAGCAAATAAAAAAAAATACGACGTGAGCGGAATCAGTGACTATTCGAGGGAGCCGTGACGAGACGAGATTCGTCCACGGCTCTGCATCGTGTTATGAAAGAGAGTATGTGAGCATAAGGCGGGACGGTAGCAATATTGTACCACATGCGATAGATGTGTATAAACCGCGGCTGAGTGTAAGTCCAAGGGATCTTTTCGACTTTTATTGAGGATCATGTTTACTAATTTTACAAAAAATTAGCATGCAAGTAATTGGAAGATGACGAAAAAAGCGTACGGTATTAGTCAGAACGCAGTTGCACCTGTGTGTGTATGCGTACGTATGTATGTATGAATGTATGTATCTCTGCATGTGTGCGTGTGTGAATTTTCTTAAATAACCCAACAAATTATCATTACAACGTGTCAGTTTACGATACAGTTTATTTGGTGACGAATAAACCTGTCAAAGTAGTGACTTTTTCGAATTGTAAACGCAAAATGATACTTAGATGCTGCCTGCGTGATCGTTCTTCCCTAGTCAACAAATTTATCATTGCCAGATGATACCGTAACTAGTTACTATTCAAGACCCTATACTCCTAACCTTCCGTAGCTGGGTAAACCATTAAAAGACTAAGTTCAGGAACTATAGCATGTAAAAATGAGGAGCTATCACTTAGATTTAGTAAGCAATCAGTGTCATAGAGGTCGACATCTATACAAGCTTAACTTGGTGATTCGGATCAGCTCGAACGGGAGCGGGGTGGCGCAGTGGTAACACACACACCTTCGAGATGGGAGGGCCTGGGTTCAAACCCTGGGTGTGGCGGAGGATATGCACCACTGATGAGCTCTAACAAGAGCGAAACTCGAGTCTGGTGCTTCCGAGTGCAGGTTGGTCGGATGACCTGAGGTTTGCGCGTGAAACGTGGAGTCCAAAAGGACAGTCAATCAAACGAAAATCAGTGTAATTTGTGAACCGAACGGAGCCGTTGGTTATCGCATCAGTGTGATGCATCTCACCGGTCAACTGGCCGCATGTCTCTCAAAACGACGACCACGTGCGGCCAGTAGATCAATGAGGTGTGTTATGTAGAAGTGGCAGTCCACGATTGCTTTCGGTTTTCAAATCAAACTGTCAGATTTCCAAACCTATTACTTTGTGTGTCAATTCAATCTTTAAATCCTAGAGTGGCATGCTTGTGCGGCATAACTGCTCTAGGTCCTACTAAAGTGCCCCTACCCCCCCCCCCCCCCTACCCGGCCCCAGTGATGAAGCATCAATTGGCATTTGAAAAGTCCCTAACTGATTGATTTGGGTGGTATTGTGTCAGACGCATAGCTTAGCCATCTTCCGGTGAGATTGCTCTTGACAACGACAAGCTCAGTCTGTAGGCCCAGTCCGAGTCACGTGTTGAGCATAGTTCAATTGAAGGTTTGCTGACCCTAGCATAGAAGCAGGGGCTGGTGATCATGCATACAGATACCGGAACTCATCCTCATGCGACTAACCCACTCGATCAAGCAAAACACTCGGTAATAACCCATCTTGAGTAGAACGCAGATACCAATGGAATTGTTTTCACTAAAACCACTGTTACGCGGTCGTAATCCGAGTCCATCAGCACTGAGTAATGGAGTGCTAATTAGATTACTTTATTCAATTCTCTTCTCCCATAAATTACTGAAGCAGCGTTAATCCGCTTAGGATGGAATTACTTGCATAAGTTTTATTGTGAGAGATGAACATCTCAGTTTTGTTTGCTATAGTCACCGAGACAGTTTTATACAAAACTTTACGTATATGGAAGATTTTAAGTTATCTAATGAAAGAAGTGGAAGACTCTTTTAGGTAAATCGTTCGGAAGGAACGATAACAATATTTAAAAAAAAATAACTTTTTACTCCCATTTATGCTTTATACAGCAGTAGTACGATATTTCAAAGAGGAAATCTTGGCTAAATAGAGGCTGTCAAATGAAGGAAACGAGTGGTGATCGTGGTAGGAATTGAACCCGAGACTGCAAGGTGTGACGCAATCCCTGATAACCAGTTGACCACCTCGGGTCATGAGGTTAGCTTCTCTCAGTATTTGTCTCATCTATTTGCTGATAACTTTGATTCATTATATAATATTATGAGTTTCATATCAAAACGAAACACGGGAAAAGAGTGTAACAGGCAGAGAACAGAGAGGTCAGTTATGGCTTAGCCACATCTATCGAGACGAGGGGGTACTAATTCAAGCATTGCGTAATGACCAAAGGGACGGTACGACCGGCATCGATTAAGTACGAATAATTCTACCGTTTTTTGCAAACTGATTACATACGCGTACAAAATTATGATGAACTGACTTGGGAATCATTTGGAATAATTTCATTGAGGAGTTTGTTAATCCATAGAAAGTATTACTGGCACGGATTTTTCGACTTTCTAGTTTTATAATTCTTTTAACGTTTCAAAGATTCGTTATTGTCATTAATGGTGTCTTGTTCTCCATTCGTTATGCTTAATGTACATCGCTCTAACCAAAAGCTATATATATATATATATATATATCCCACGCATGACCATAGCCCATTCTTTAGGACGGGGTGCACACTACCAGCTGATCTACGAAGCGACGTTTTGGCTTGGCCTCACACATTTGAATCCGTTTAACATTTCTGAAATCTGACAAACCGCAAGCCATTATTCCATATCCGCACTCAGGTCCCAACATTGAAAACCATGAAGGCAGTGTACAATTACTGCATCCTTGTTAGGAATCATCAGCCGCAGTGGACATCCACCGAGCAGACCCAAAGGGACTCGAACTCGGGGATCAACGGTTCTGAGTCGAGTGGTGATCGAGCGGGTAAGAGCGTTTGCTTACTACCTTGGAGGTCCGAGGTTCGAATCCTCCCCCCATCACTGGTTACTTTGGTGGTAGGCAGTAATCCACTGTCGTCTGGAATGTTACCACACCTGACCTATTGGGACATTCGGAGTTCTTCACCAACCCAAGTCTCAGGGTCTGGTTGCCAGTTATCCCCAATAGTGCAGCAGGCCCTCGTGGCTAAGGGGTAGATGCTCCTTCCACTGCACTCATGCGCAAGCATGTAATAAAAAACACAACTAACCACCAAGCTAACCGAGTTGGCTCTCGTCGGTTCATGCAGGACGAAATAACAAGTTGTATAAATCAAATCTTCTGCCACGTATAAACCAAACGGTAACTTCACAGAAAATCCAAATTTTACTTTAGCATTGCACATCAGTTCGTTGCTCATTCCGTCATTTGGGTACTTTTTGTAGTATTCAAGCCTAACTGTTTTAGCCAACTTTTACATCTCAGTATTTAAGAAGGGAAAGTCTTAAAAACACAAAGATTTTAGAAAACCACATATGTTTTATGAAACATGTTGACCATAAACGCTGAACATTTTCATTGACTAACACTATCTTAGTGAAGTCCAATCAGTCTTAGTCTAATGAATCGAGTCAAATGAATGCATCGAACTCAGTCACGGACGTTTCTCCTACACTGCGAATGATAACCTGCTTGGTCATTTGATATGAGCAGTACCCAAAAGTGTTTCCACGCGCGCGAGTATATTTCATCTTGATTTGCAGATGATATTGAATCGCGTTGTTCTCAAAAATGCCATTGTAGTATTACATTATCTACGGCATCAGAGTATCGAAACAGTTGAAGGCAAATATCAGCCACAAGAAAACAAGCAATTTGTCCTAAAATGGTCATTCGGATCAAACAGACTGAAAGAACTGAGCACCGTTCAATGTGTTCAACTAGCACCGATTCAATTCTTTGAGTGGTAGAACACATTCAGAAAAAAAAACCCAGAAGAACGACCGTTGCGTCCTGCGCACCAACCGCGCTGTTTAAATGTTTGCGGTAAGTTCAAGAGGATATGCGACAACTGATATGCATTTCGGTGAATTGTACAGCTAAATAAACAATAATGTGGTTGATAATTACTGATGATTAAATGCTCTGAAAATGAACTTTATTCCGCGTATGCATTGGTTATCTAAAATATATACCCATATGCGTTTCCTAAGACCATTTCAATAATTCCAACACCTTGTTCGAGGTAATGAAAACAGCGAACTGCTTGTTGCTTTCCTATGAGTTAAAAGCGTATATGCTACAAAATTATAAATTTGCAGTCCGAGGCATGCCCTTAAAACACCTCAGTAATCATACTCAGTTAAAACTCTCACACGAGGTGATGATAATCTCTTTTATCTGTGTATTGAATACACGTTGCATGCTACAAAACGTTGCTTTCACGGATTATCTGTGGGTGGCATCAGCCAGCAGAAACGATTTTTCACAGACGGAATTACCATTCTTGGGACCAGAAATATGGCAAAGCCTACCCCTGACACAATCATTGCTTAGTATTAAGGACATTAGTAAGGTCGTTCTGACAATTTTTCTCGATCCCTGCAGATTTATCATACCTTTTTTTGCAATATATAATTTATCCAACTCATTTCAAGCATAATTGCCGACATTTACGAATGTGCCCACCTTAAAAACTGTCAGCAAGTCATCAAACGTCATACCAGTCACAGCAGCACGACTCTCTGAAACGGCCGTGGCAGTCAATGGAAGCAAACTTGGTAGACCTCTTCATATACCACGTATTTAGAAATTAAAATAAATCTCACCACAGAACTGAGGATATTATTCTTATCTTTCGCAAATAGAGCTTCACTTCATCGAACCATTTTCCTTAATTTGCACGCATAACGCGAGTCTGACGAATATTGAGGATGGACCATAAGACACTATCAAGAACGATCATGGCGACTGGGTTACTGTTTCATCGAAATTGTTCAAAATGTTCAGGAAATTCGAAAAGAATTCTTATTCGTGATCCACGAACATCTCAGAATCACGTACCCGTTGGTGACACGGTCGCAGTCCAGGTGTCAGTTTAATCAGATTTATACTGATCAAAGTGCTTTGTGTACGAACTCGTGTAACGTCAAAATCATACACCTTTGTAGGATTTGGTATCAAAAATAAGTCAGGAGAACTTTATTCGTTTGTCTTAAAACTGGATGAATATTATACCTAGTAGAATGTCCACTGACAGCTACATATCTTACGGATAAAACACGATCGAACAAGGGTGGTGGTGGGGGGGGAGAGGGAAGCAAACCGAATTATTGAATCCATTCACTAAGTTCCGGTGTATACCAATTGTTAATTCACTATTTTCATCTTTTGCATTAGCAAGCAGTACAACTTGGAGACGAGTACGTATACATAAAGGAGAACATCGCTTTTCTTTATCGAGTTTTTTTATTTTGTGCGCACTGGTCGGAGACTCGGTCACCCTCAAATTAGTAGAGAGAACTAATTCGGACAGAAACTAGAATGAGCTGCTCTCTGTAACTTTTTCCCGTTTAGTGGGGACCATTGAAATACATCGCTTTCTTCTATGCTGAAATAGCCGGTGAAGTGTGCACACACACACACACACACAGAGAGAGAGAGAGGGCAAGGTGTAACAATGGTCTTCAGGAAACGCGTTTTGATAAAAGGTGCAGGTTTAGTCAACGATCTACACAACACACGAATGGCTAATGTGAAAGGTATAGAGCTCACATAATGTCACTTGAGTTTGTGCGTCAAAACCAGACGAACATTGATTGGAGCAGAATGGATTGAACAAAACTCACAAAATGTGAGTCAGTTCGCGATCTGTCGTCAAAAGCAGCTAAACAAATCCCGTTTATCGGAGGAAAGCCAACCTGGATAAGCCCTAACGACAAGGGTGGAAAAGACTCATAAACTTTTATGTCCACTGGATCCCGCCCCAGAGTATATTGGTAAGGGACCAACATTTTCGTTTGTTTTCCCTACCCCGACCCGTAGGATAGATTTCATATCCATTATTTCAAAAATGTTCAGTATCTTTTTAAGGCTGTTGCATGATAGCTTGCTTCTCATCCAGATGATGAAAACGTTGTCTGAGGTTGAATCTGACTGAATTAGTCGCCTCTGATAGAGATCGTCTAGTGCTATCATACGCGTCAGGCCTTGGGCATAGCTGCTATTGCATTGTGCCGAGAGGAGGGTGTTACTATGTGAGAAAAAAATCACACACTTCAGCTACTTGTGCACCGTTTTGGAGCGGGCGCTTTACTCTTCGAATCTGCTTTTAATCACCAGTCAGTGCCACCTTTTTGTCAGTTGACACGATCAGACGAGACTGGGCTGATTTTCAGCTATATTCACTCTAATAAACTAAAGCAGTGAAATATTTTCTTTTTCATAGAACTATTTATCGTACAGAATTTACACTCTACCCATTGGTGTTTTCAGTTACATTTCACCCGTTAGAAACCATCAAAATTGGTCGGGTGTTGGCAGTTGTATATTGTTCTACGTAAAAGTTCAAGGCGGTTAGCACACACTGCCACGTCGGAACTCAATGATTTGTCTGAATTTAACGTCACTTGATACACCGCCTTAACGTCGCTGATCGCACATAAAAATACCGTTGGAATATGGATTTCCTCCCTGATGCGAGGCTACTATATCCATTTGGGGTGGATTTTCATGTTGAGATTCGGATATATTTCAGCTTGGCAATCAGACGGTTGGATAGAGGAAGGGAAATAAAATGAAGAATAAGAATGATGCTTCAGAATAAGACATCAGGAATGACTTAGCAAACAGTTTATAGTTTCTTTGATAGACATAGACAAGAAGAGGTTCTACTGTGAGATTTACTGCTACAGATTTATTGTACAGACTCAATAAATTCACCAAATTTACGGTTTGATTTTCACCGGAAGTTCACGCCCAATTCAAGATTTAATAACCACTGTCTTTACATTTGATTTTTCATAACTCCGTACAGACTTATGACGCAAGTTGATTGCGTACCAAGTGTTGCACAACCCACACGTCAACAAAAAGCTTTTTAGACTACGGCAATAAATGGGCATTGGCCTGATAACTGAAGTACCTGATTTGCAACTGGATGAACAGATTTTTGAAAGAATAGCATTTTTTGGCAATGAAGTTTATTTTTGTCCCAAACCACCCTCATTTAGTAACTCTTTCTTGCCCGGAGTCTAGAGGACTCACCTCTGCACAGATCTTCTCAAAAGTCGAGTTCTGTTTGAAGGCACTTGGTGTATCACATCGAGTCAGACCCGCGACTGGCATGGCAAGCATCCGAAAATCCAAGGGACTTTCCTCCGGTGGACGGACAATATGTCGCGGTCTTGTTCGCTGCATCTCGTCTTCGCGGACGGCACTGGTATGGGATGCCGTGGATAACTTTTTTCTACCATCAGTTTTAGATCCCGTCGTGGAACTCGAGTGCACTTTGGCGATGGTTATGGCTGTACCTAATTCCACGTCTGTGGAAGTAAGCTCACATCCGGTGCCAACAAATTTGTCCGAATCATCTGCCGAGAACGGTGAATCTAGCGGACTGTCTGGTATCTGACCAGGTTCAGTCACATTCTTCTCCTCAGACTCAGCTTCACGATGATAGAAATAATTGAAATTGGACACAATCACAGGCACCGGTAAGGCTATGGTCAACACACCGGCTATGGCACATAACGAGCCGATCAGTTTGCCCCATACAGTAACCGGACGCATATCTCCATAGCCAACGGTAGTCATGGTGACCACAGCCCACCAAAATCCGTCCGGGATGCTACGAAACAACGAGGTGTCCGCATCAGCCTCAGCAAAATACACAGCCGATGAGAATAGAATAACACAAATGAGCAAAAAGAACACAAGTAGCCCTAGTTCACGCACACTGGCACGTAGGGTTTGTCCCAAAATTTGCAATCCTTTTGAATGACGTGATAGTTTGAAAATACGAAAGACCCGTACCAATCGAATCACCCGTAACACGGCTAACGAGGTGGTTTGGTTCTGACGTTTCGGATCGTCAATAATCACAGCACCGACTGTGATAAAATATGGAATTATGGAGACCACATCGATCACATTCATAATCACTTTGAAAAATTGTAATTTTTTCGGAGCCGAGGCAAATCGAGCGAGTAGTTCACAACTGAACCAAATAATACAAAATGTTTCCACGACAAAAAACGGTTGATCAATTGTGGGTAGATCGTCTTCCTCAATAGTTAACCGATTATCTGGTGTACTCGCCTCCGTCTCATTCACAATCCGATACTGACGGAAATGAGGTAGTGTTTCCACACAGAATATGATGATTGAGAGTAGAATAACAAACACGGAAATGATGGCCAGAAATCTAGCAGCCAATGAACTTTCCGGATATTCAAAGAGAAGCCAAATTTTTCGTTGAAATTTGTGTTTTGGTAACACTTTGGGTTCCTCTTTGATAAAACCTTCTTCTTCCCGATATTTGGCCAAAGCCTCATCACCGAGCTCGTAGAATTTAATTTCCTCCGTGAACACATCAATGGGCACATTAACCGGTCGACGTAAACGACCGCCACTCTGATAAAAATATAAAATCCCGTCAAAACTAGATCGATTCCGGTCAAAAAAGTACTCATTCCGTAATCGGTCGTAATACTGATCCCGTTTGCGTGGATTCCCGAGCAATGTGTCCGGGAATTGATTCACAGTTTGCAATTGCGTTTCAAATCGCAAACCGCTTACATTGATTACGAGACGTTCGGTGCCCGACAGTTGATCACACGGACCGGATAAATTTCCTTGTTCGACTTCTGCTACTTCTTCTTCACGCGTTTCTTCCAGGTTTCTGTTCAACCTAAAATATGAATACCGATTAAATCATTTGTTGACACTGTGATATTCAATAAGCAATAAACTCCTCCCTTATATTTATTGATTCAGTAATGTTTTTGGAATAGGTGTCCAGAGAAACTGATTGGTGGTCCGCAAGAGAAGCAGACCATTGATTAAATATCTTACTTACCTGCGATTCCACAGTGCAATAGTTCCGTACGGGATCAGGAGACTGGATGCAGTACCAGAGAGGGTAGACATATATACCCCAAATGTTGGTACATTATATAAACTCGATACCGTTCTCAGAGGGAGTGAATTTAAGTGTCAAATGTCAGTTATTTCGCTTTCGAATACCCTGTTTTCCGTCACTTCGGGATAACATACTCGGATGGCTCACTCACACAAGCAGGTGCGTGCTCGGGCTCAAAAACACATGGATTTGGTAACAACACCACAAGAACGACGACGGCAACTCAGTCACGTGTGTATGCACCAAGAGTCACAAACTCGTCTAGATTTGTAGATTTCAGTCGTGTACGTATCAGGGGATTCATTAGATGCCTAACCATGCAGCCCAACCACAATCGATTTGGTGTATCGGATCGTGACAAAATTGAAGATATCTCCTCTGCGTGCTATTTGCCCTCTTCACGGGCACAAATCGACACGAATACAAATACACGGACACCGAAACGCACTCTGCGCAGGCAGGCCTACATACGAATGAACCAACAGTGCTGACGATGCACGTGTGCGTGTGTGCTTACGGACTGATGAACTTTCCGCCAGGGTTTTACATGCGTTCATTCGTACTTTGATGTCCTTGCCCTGGTCATCACTCTGGACCCTGAGGCAAATCAGCAGCTCGGACTGGGGCTGTGTGAACACACCCACGCGCGTGACTTAGGAGGCCACGCTTGGCATAATTTGATTGGTCAGTTTGAAATACTGCGCAACCAACCTGCGTTTGCCGATCGGCTGCACCAATACGACTGAGGGTTCACCTTGAAACAATGATTTGATTGGTCGTATTGAGCTTGAGCCTGATTTTGTGGGCAAGCCTACTTATTGATCGTCGGCGCTCAAGGTGAGCATTTCTGTGCATCAGTGCAATCCAGTGGGCTTTTGTGAGGTTACGGCGTCGGTAAAATACAGACAGGAACCTGGGAAAAATGGGTATACAAACGTCAGAGAATGAAAGAAATGGGATGACTTAGAAAATAATACTTCAAGTATTATTCTAAAAATCATTGTGTTGTTCTTCGCGCAGGCTTTAGTGTTTGGGCGGGAGAGTTAGACTTTGGCCTTACTGATGGAATATATTTGTGCGCAAAATATTTCCTGTTTGGCCCATTCGATCACTGATGGTCCAGTGTTATTTCCAATAACCACGTTAGCAAACTTCCTCTAATTTCGGAATTATTACTTAGATCATAGTCCAACTCAACGGACAACACAATTACCAATTAGTGTTTCTGAACCTTTACGCACAGCAAAAAGAAATCGCAAATTGTAGTCGATCTAAAAAAGAAAATTTTCACACAAATAAATTTATTATGCAATCATAACCTGTGGCGTGAACACTTACAGAACTGGTTAGCTGAGAGTACATATGCATAGAAAGTTAGCATTGAACGAACGATCGTGCAAGAAACTCGGTTTTCTAGTTATACGAACTTGATGGTTCTTGTCTCGCGCTTACGGGCGGCATTATCTCTGAAGTGTACGACTTCAAACAAGGGAAAGAGATGTGGACAAGAGAGTTGGGGAAGTATCGTTCGTGGTCATCACACACGAACCACGAGTCACGGCCAGGACAAGAACAACAACGACAACGACACCACCACCATCACCACCAACAACAACAACAACTAAAACAGCGACAGTGACATTAGTCTGTGTTACTTACGTAATCCCATGTTTAACATTTGAACTGCATCTGATTGACCATCGATGAAGGATGATCTGAAGCATGAATAAGCAGTGCTAGCCTAAGTCAAGAAATCGCGCTTATCTTTAAAACATAAGATAAACTTGACAACTTATGTGCCAGTCTGTGGGATATAGTTCGAGGACGGTGGCTCTATCCGGTAAAATTAAAATGCACAAAGATCAAAGCTCTAAACACGAGCCTGAGGGACATTCACTAAGCCTGGGCCTTAAGAGGAACACAGCACAGAAGTATTTTTACAGTGCTGATACCTACATACAATTATCTTTATTTAGGTGGATGGAGGGTTTGATAATCACATTCTTCAAAAGATTGCTGAAATCAGAAAATATCAAACTTCTTCAAAGAAGGCTGGACGACGAAGGAAATACAATGTGTATACAAAGGACTTAGTGCCTTGATAACTGTGTAAGCATTTAGAATTTCCCATTTGACCAATTACTATGAATATACTTCCAACCCACCAGCCTATAGCAGACAGGAATCGAGTAAAAACTACACAGGAGGTTAATCTACAGAGATTCAGATTCGCGGAGTTTACTGTTCCACAATCCAAATCTTTAGGGCGGACAATCTAAAAAATGTTCAATGCATTAGGAATATATACAGGAGTTGTTGAAACTGATGCCTACTGGCGTCTGACGTGCACATTTTGTTCTTATACGTGGCGGTATTAAAGCAGAACCATATAATTTCGCATCTGTGATAACTAGCAAGTAGTGGTAACGGTCTAGGACAATAACCGTTGCGATTGGCTTGTATGAGGTTAAAAAAATGTGCTCAAAAATTCAGAGGGACCTATTTACAACTACCCGTCGACCCCAACCACGGCGAAATATGAGCCCGTGGGTAAAAATACACCAAAAATTATCTGCTTTGAAGTGACAAAAAAGATCAATAGAAACAGAAAGTTCACACATATTAATAATCATTGTGTGCTGCTATTCCTCTAGATGTTTCACAGTCTCTTTGGAAAAGAATCCACCCTGTTGGTTATTGAATCAGTGTCTATCCTATACTCCTTGGAAATATCCACTTTTAATTCCAATGGCCAGTGAAGATTTGGTCCGCTGACTTCTCTCAGCAGAACGGAGATTATGTTCCCGGTTACGTCTAGATTCGGGCCAATAGGGAGTTATCTTTTAAATTGCAACTTGAATTTGTGCATACTTTCACAAGTCTAAGAGTGAACAATAAACGGACAAATCTTAAGGAGTGAATAAATTTGCAAACTCCTCGTGAAACACAGCATGAAGCTTGGTCCTGAAAAACTATTGCCTGCTCAGATGACATCTTTTCGCTAAATTCGGGTGATTTTTCAGTTATGAACTTGGAGATTTTTCCACTGTTCTCGAAGCCTCTAGTTTCAGTCTACCAGCAACAATAACGGAGTTTTATTCCAATCCAAATCAAGAACTTTGACTGCTGCAGTAGCCTGCCATTCAGCGAGATAATTTTCAGGAGAAATTCTTGCCCCCCAAAAGAATTTTTTTTTCCGGAGCTTTCCACGATTCACCACATACCATGCGCTCATCTGGGGAACATACCCGTCCCCAAAATGTCAGGCGTCGTGATTTAAATCCTCTACTGAAATCAATACGTACCGTTCTTTTTTGGGCGTTCAATGCAGCCTCAGTGTCATATGGTACTAGGAGCATATAAGATTTCCTCGTTCTTTCCTGCACAGGAGAGTTGAAAGAACTGAGAATATTCTCCAGCTGATATAAAGACAGGAATTCACACCATTGGTTTTTAAGTGAATTGCGCACACATTTGTCTTATTTCTTCTATATGCTGGATCTTCTAGCTCCGAAATATTTATTCATGGAAATTTTCTCGTAAATTATCTGGTAAATGATTCTCCTAATCAGGGTCAAACACTAGGTAACATTTGTCACGAAAAATACAAAAGTCAGTGAGCCTTTGCAATTCGACTTCGGTACTCCTTACGGAAGTAAAGCGAGCCTTCAGTTTCACTATCTTCTTTCCTCGTTATCGCGATACCAATGTAAGCGAGTGACAAAGTGTACCCAAAACAGTTTGACTTCAGTGCTCAGGCACAAGAAAACCGGAATTTCCGTTTTTCCAATAAGTTAGGCAGTCATCGACAAGAAGCACTATTAAACTACATATCACGTCCAATTTTGCAATTAAGATAGGATTCATTTTGACTTTTCCGGGGAGACAGACTGACTTTTTGGTCGGTGGTGGCTAAACAGTTATCACTGTTAACTTGGGGCATTGAAGCCTCGGGTTGAATTCCCGCCACCATCTGCAGCTTTCACATTTAGCAGCATTTCATTGACCGTGGTCGTATGATAAATAAAGAAAATAATATAATATTTTGTAATCATTTTTTATCATATAGGCACAACCATGAAAACTATATGGACGGAAAGAACGACTTCTACCGAACTATTCAGACAGTACACCTATATAGACCTAACCTAGGACAATTTATGTGATCCTGTTAGTTAATTTAATTTAATTTCCATACCTTTGTAATTCTTATCCTTTCTTTGGGAACTAAGCTCACACACATTCAATCCCCTTATGACAGCGAAGACTCAATATAAATGAAGAGTAACTTTGCATAACTTCATTACCCAATGCTTTGACATACCTGAATTAAATCACGAAGCTCAAACTGCATACTGAGTAAATTTTGTTTTGCATTACAGTCGGCTATATATATATATATATATATATATATATATATATATATATATATATATATATATATATATATATATAGTTTAAACTGGTCTATACATTACAATCGAAGAGCAGATTCGTCACATCACACTCAGTGCTTAAGGAACGATAGCTTCAAGTGTTCAACTGTAACTGAGCAATGATTTAGTATCTATACGGATTCTGGCGGGAATTGTCTGCTCAAGAGAATGGAATATCCGAAGAGGTAAACTTCAGTTCATTTTAGTTTATGTTGTGCAGAAATCAAAGTTGCCAAGATTAATCGAGCGCCCAGATTTATTTTAATGGTATACACAGGTGTGATTGTTAGACTTTCTTCCTCCTCTCTCATCCGCATGTGTGAACTGGCGGATGGACACACACACACACACACACACACACACACACACACACAGGGGATTCGGACAAAGCCTGCTGATTACCGTCGTATCGGCGTGCACTACCAAAGTACACAGTGAGTGTAACGGACTCCTGGCGGTCGTTGAGATACGCGTAACACAATCCATAAAAAAGCCAAGCTTCCAAGAGTCTTTATAAAACAATCATGTATATGATACAAAAACTGTATAAACCTCAGCGGTAACAGCTTCGTGAATTAGAGTCGGACAAATGCAAGCAAATTCAGGATCGCTTGAGGTTCAAGCTGTCAAGTCAACGAAATGTCTATGGGAAATGTGGGTCAAGGGTCAAAGAACAAAATCAACGCGTGCACCAGTCAGCGGTCAATTAATGTCAATGTTCGGTGTGTGGTTCAGAGAATGAGCAAGTGTGTCGCAAAACTTTATTGGGAGTGAGGGTAGGGGTGTCAGATAGATCCTGAATTAAGGCCTCGAGTTTGGTTGTTGTGTCGATTACAATGAGAATATCCACTTTATTCTGATCTTCATTTACCACCCCCACCTTCTATCACTTAGTATAAGAGGTCTCACTGCATTTCTTTCGCAGTTGTGATCTGTTTCTTTGGACAATGTTAGCTCAAAGGTTTTCGCTCTTTGTTGCGTCTGTACAGCCCGCTCTCTTTCTTGATGTACTCTAGCCAAACTCTTTGGCTTCCAACAACATTGCCAATTTCGCCGGCTCTTTATTCAGTCTATCTTCGAATTGCCGATATACACCAATCAGGTGTGTCCTTATGTGCATCAGGTCAAAGCTGTCATACACTTCCAGACAGTTTCAATTTTTTTATTGCATTTCTTTTACACTGCCATCTTTATCAACTATTCCCTAGTCTATTTCAGCTGCCCCAGTGTTCAGTTCTTCAGCGCTTAACCTCCGAAGCTCTTACATGACCTTCCTGGGGCTGTCACTTACCTAACGCAGACGGTAAATTGTATCAAGTCGAGACAACTTCTATGTAATGGTTGGCGAATGCCTAGCTTACACGTCTTATTTTCATGTTTGTATTTACATACTCAAGAAGGAAGGTTTGACGGGTTCTCTGTGAGATATTCTTCATTATACATATAGAATAAAGTCACGGTGATCCAACCACACGATTAAACTTCCTCTGCCCTACCACGGATGTTCATTCAGTGCCTGCCAAGTTGAAATCTCCCCGAGTTAGCAGCGGGTTCACTCCTATCCCCGCCTGTCCCAGTGCATATAAAGACATTGGGCCTATTCTGGAATATGATCTAACTCAGAAAACCACCTCCGGGAAACTGCAACTAGCTAAGTATTCCACCCACGTGTTCGTGTTTCCACAGATAATCGTATACAGCATCACCATAACTACGGCGGATAGAACCTTCCTATTGTTTTATGTCGTGTCTCGCCTCGGCTGAACCACTCGAGGGTGTGTTGCATGTTTCATTCCAAGTCGTTTGACTTCATAGTAGAGTGGCTTAATAGTGTTATCGTCCGGTCCACCAACTCTGTATCCTGAGACCACCCGAATGTTGTTCCAGTATTACCAATCCTTGTAAGATATGGTCTGGGCATACTTTCGTCTGCCACTATGCAGCTTTGTCTAGTTTCTTCTTACCACATATCGTCCGGTACAACCACTGCATGACGATCTTTAGGCGATAGACTCTGCAAGCCATGGGGCACAGTACCTCTTACAGCCGACTTCGTTCAACTCAATCCCCTGATTTTCAGTACATTCGTAGGCTCATCTGTTCGGTTTCAGAACATAAAGCACAGTTCGGCATCTTCCATTCAGTTGTTCAGTGGGCAGCTAGACCCTAGTTATTGGATTCACTAGTCTCGACCAAGACTAGCCTTTATGAGGCTGTTCCCTAGCCAGATCACAATTATTTTCGTATCCCTACACCGAAGACCTTCCTCAGCCGGATTACTTGGTGTAATTTTATTTTTATTCCATTACATACTTCCGCATGAGTGTCGCGGAAGGGGTATGGGCCCCGTAGACACAAAGGCGCACCGCACTACTAAGGATAACCGGAAACCAGACTCTGAGACTTAGAGAGAAGAACCACATAAGGTTCCAACAGGTCACGTGTGTGATAACGAACCGGACGACATTGGATTGGTGCCTTATTGCCTCAGGAAGCCTCAGTGGGTTCTCCAGTGGTTCAGTTTACGTCAAGCTTTGGTCTCTCTTCTGATGGCCTCTTCGCAACAAATTCCGTCCCCTCAAAGTCAGACGTACCCATCCAGTCCTTGTCGCTGAAAGCTGACTCGTTAGTTGGTCTATTTCAGGATTTAATCCCGTGCACCGGAACTTGTTTTACACTCGGAGATAACTGGTGGCCTGACTTTGCTTAAACCTCGGTTTTGGTTGGAATTCCCGTTGTTGCAACGCTCTTTCTTGGTGTTTAAGAAGGAGTGCCTTGGTTTGAATCACCTTTGTTTAATCTCAACTTACTCCTCTACAACATCCGCATATGGGAGGTTCGAGGACCCTTTTTTGGTGTGGATGTAATGAAATTTTTTTGTTCCCTAAATTTCCTGTTCGCTATTGCATATTACCCTTATAGTATTAATAGATTGATAAGACTCTCTGGAAGACGCCTTGCAATGACTAAATTCGACTGAATCCAATGTCAGGTAGTGTTTGTTTTCGATGCCTGGGCACTTTCAGCCTGCTCAACATGTTACGGGCGATGTCCTTTAGTAGTCACTTGGAGCATGAAATAGGCAACCGTAGATTAGTGCAGTAATCGAAATACTTAGACTGATAGGACGTCAAAATGGCTCCAACCCAGGACTACGTACACCAAAGTATTAAATAGACCCAGGCTACGGAATTCTATGCTATATTTGTTAGGAATACATTTTGCACAGATCTGTATGCTCAAGTGGGCTAATTGGTAAACTACTGGTCGAACAGTCACAGTTGTCTTTCTTCGTACTCAGTCACGGTACTTCTGATTGACTGTTCATGTCCACAATCACATACCGTACCGTGTCGCGTGAACTGCACACCAAATCATCACGCAAAATCACAGCAAGGGTTCACCGTAATCTTAGCCATTATGATCTAAGGGCTGGCAAGCTTTATCTGCCCGGGTTAGTCAGTGTTGAAAACATACTCAACCAGATCAACGACAATGCACTGCGTCTGATCTACGACACAATACTGTTAAACTGGGCACTTTTCGGTTAGAATCATTGTCCTTCGATTGCACCCAACGCACCTTACGTGTCCAACAATGTGACCTTCATCCTTAGCCTAGCACGACTATTACCAATTGTCCACAAATGAACAAGCAGCGCACTTTAATTCAAGTTCTGATTGTTTATAGATATGCCTGTTGTTGTGCTTGCGCGGCGCAGAGGAGTATACCAAATAAATTCGGATTGGTTTTTGTTCAAACTTTGGAGCTTTATAAACATAAAATTGAATCAAACACGTAGTGTGGGCGAACATATGTTTTCGATGATTCATTTTCAAGCCATTACGATCACGCCCTATTCCTTCCAATGGCTAACTTAGCTTATCATGCCATGACGCAATGGCTCGTAGACGTTTTGGAACCGGTGCGTAAGACGATTGCTACACACACACACACACACACACACACACACACACACACACTCCTTGACAGTTTCCAGCTTGTCGAGGCCATCAAAAACGCAAACATCGACAGAAAGACAATGTTCTCACTAAATGTAGCCTCCCTGTTCACGAAAGTACCATTGGTAGAAACGGTGGACTTTGCTTGTTCTTTTATCGAAAAAAGACAATTTCCGATAGGAATCCCAACAGTAAAACTCAAAGAATTGTTATTGGGGTGCACATTAACAGTACAGTTTCTATTTGATGGAACATATTACCGACAAAAGGACGGAGTAGCAATGGGATCCCCATTGGCCCAATGTTGGTTGGTATTTTCATGGCTTAGTTGGAAGATAGCAAATTAAAGATAGAAATATCGGATCTTTGCCATTACTATCGCTATGTGGACAATATTTTCTGTACTACCGAACGACGCACAGATATAAACAAAATCTTGGTAATTGTCAACGCTTGACATCCAACGATACGGTTCTCGGCTGAGCTAGAAAGGGACAAACACCTTCAGTTTTTGGATGCTGATCCAACGAGGCATCCGAAAGGCTCAGTACAACAAAAAGTATGTAGGAAAGTAATGTGGAATGGGCAATACGCAAATTTCCACAGTTTTGTGCCCTTAAATTAAAAAAGAAATCCGACAGTGTTTGACATCAAGGGCTAAACGCACGTGCTCTGATGATACGCTGGATGCCGAGCTACAGACAATCCATAACGTTCTATCAGCGAATGGCTATCCAGAGAAATTCATCGACCGCAATATGGAGTATAAACGAACAATAGAAAAGTTTCCAGAGGTAGCTAAGAAAATTTTGTTCATTAGTCTCCCTTTCGAAGGTAAAGCCTCAGCTGAGAGGACAAGTAGGGTTCTGTGTGCTGCCGTCAAAACCACATTTAACGCGGCTACTCTAGGATGCCAGTTCTCAACAAATCCTGTCATCAGAAGTGAGAACAAAGACAAACTGCCCTTGGTGACCTCATCAATGATTATATTTTAGTTCAAGTTGGTCGAACAACGAGGCATTTGTCCAAACGCTGGCTTCAACGAGGGGCAAACGGCACGGTTTCCAGCTCAAATACGGCTCATTTACTAGAATCAGGGCATCCGATCGGAGCGGAAAACACGTCTTGTTTTGTGTACAGAGTGCCACATAACGAATCTAGAGCGATCAGATGCCGAACGCTAGCGATGGATGAAGCAATCAGCAGAGGGGTCCTTATGCCAGAGCTACGATCGGTATAGTAGTCCATGGCCTTGAGCTTCCCTGGCCAACGACTGATGACGTCATCCGCGAACGCATTGCCTATCCGAGCCAATAACTGTTCACACGATGACACCCACCACATCCCCTACATCTCTTCTCTACCAACCAATCGATTAGCCGACAAACCGATCGAATGATAAACCGATCGATAGACCTACCGACTGTCCTCTTACCCCCCTCCCTTTTTCCCATGACAAATAAATGTGATTGTAATGGCTTGGAAATGAATCATCGAAAGCATATGTTCGCCTGCACTGTATGTTTTGATCTAAGCCACAGGGGCTGTTCACTACTTTCCGAGATAAAATTGAGTGTATAAAAACATTTGTAAAGTCTCAACTGACAGAGGTGCATAGCAAAGCAAACACAAAAAATAATGACAAACTGAATGGTTAAAACGGTAGTGTAACGATCCACTATAGTAGTGATAATGTATTCATTGCAGACAAATTTTGAAACTTCCTGAAAAATTACACGAAACATCAACAACAAACATGAAATTATATGATCTTACGGTAAGACATCGATAGAGTTCCCAAGGTAGGAAAAAATTAGTTCACCTTTTGCCTAACTGTTAGAAAAATCCACTCCTTTCCTTCAATAGTGAGACTATTTGTCGAGATGCATGCTATCCAGATTTCCCAGAAAAGACGTGTGAACCGTGCCACGAGCCACTGGCTCAGCCTGATTCAGTGCTGTGGATGGACCTTGGACCAAAAGCTTTCTAGGGTGGGGGGGGGGATGGGAGCTTCCCAGATAATCTCCTAAGTCAGTCGGGTAGTATGCAGGCAGCACGTATAAAATGAAATTTCAGCAAGTTTCATAAACGTTTATTACCCTCAAGTGTTGCGTGGCGCAAAGCCTGAGAACCAAACAACGCAAGTTTTCCTTTTGTTGCTCGGTCTTTTCACATCTTTACTCAGTCTTGTGTTATAACTCACAGCTAATAAGTACACAGAGCTCCAATATGTACAGAATTGATTTTACGAGAAGAACGCATCAGAAACTACATTCGCAAAGTTCATTCATTGTCACACGCAGCTTGATTCGTAGATAATGGAAGATTCATTTGCGTTTTTCACATCCGAAAGTCCAACTCGGCGAACCGGATTCGAACCGGCGATATTCCGCTCACCGGGTGGATTGCATTGTATTGAAGACCTAAGTAAGTTAGCAAACACACATTTTAGCCAAAAGGTCGAGAAACGCATCACTGTTACTTTGAAATGAACAAATAAGTGCTGGAAAAAATCTGTTCATGTGAAGTTACTCAGTGACTTTCGTCTTGTCAAAACGAAATCATGCTAAAGGAGGCACAATGGAGTTGCGATAGGTATTTGTACGGGAAAAGATACGCCTAAATGGGGATCGTATAGAGGGATGTGTACGGCATGGAGAAAAGCCAAGGTACAGGAGATGGGTGGGGTCCACAAGAATTTTCAGGACTAATTTTTCACAGGTTACAATGTGTAAATCCCAAACGGTGGAAATAAGCAAGCCTATAGGAATCAAAGAAACACGACCGATAATGGCTAACTGGAGGTGTAGTGTGATAAAGTAGACCAGGAAAGATTACGGCAGGACAGTGGAGTAAGATGGGGAAATACGTTGATGGACAAAAGAAAATATAATAGTAGATTGAGTGGTAACAAACTGCCCTAGACTTTGAAGAAACAGACCATGCAGTTTTTAACCAATAAAGAATGAGAAAATCACCGTAAATTGGAGCTGACAGCGACGCATCAGTACTTGACCGAGTCAGTTCTGAAAGCAGGGACGTTGGTGAGGACTGAGTGCTCATTGGGATAAGAGAAACGAGAAAGGTAGATAATACACTGAAGAGATTTGGAAGTGTCGAAATGTAGGCTAGAATGCACAAGTTATTGGAGAAAGAGGTAAATTCTGGATGACTGGAGATGGTGTGACGGAGTTCCGCGTCGTGGGTGCAATTAAAATGTCATATAAGTGGTACAGTCAATAAATTGCTCATATATCTAATGAAAAGATGACGGGAAAGGACGGCAACCCGAAGAACACCAGAGGTCTTCGTTAAGGGACTTCATACACCTGCACCAAAATTTGGTACGTTGGGTTCTTGTGGGAAATTAGTCTTCCATCCATGAAAGTAAATAGGTTAGATAGATGGTTAAAAGACTGTAGTTTTGAGGGAATACGGATCGGGATTGAAAGCGGAAGAATAGTTGAACATACAGCAAACCGACATCAGAGAACCCCACAAGCTCTTCAAAATGAAATGGCAAACGCAAGCAAATACACCCAGAGTGCATCTGTTGTGTGTGTGTGTGTGTGTGTGTGTGTGTGTGTGTGTGTGTGTGTGTGTGTGTGTGTGTGTGAACTGACTAGTGTTATGAGGAGCAACGGAAAACGAACGCAATCGGCTAACTATAGGTGGCTCCGTCTACTTGAAAGCAGACGTGATGGCGATGGAATGATAAAGTTTTGACAAGAGGCTGGTAGTATAACATTTGGGGATTAGTACCATTGTCACGGGTTTCTAAGAGGCAGGAATACCACTGATATCAACAGATTTATTGACGAGGAAAACCATTATTCCGGATGGTGGGCTTGCTCCGAATTTGATAAGAGTGGAGGATAAGCCGTCTGGAAGCTTAACAGAGGCTATTTTTTATTTAAGTTTCGAACTAACCGGAAGACTTCTGCTGAAAGCAAAACTATTTCTGAGGGAGCAGAAAGGGTATAGAATGGAAGGGAATCCGTGTACGGATGAAGGGAATAGGTGATTAGGCTATCGGCATCTGCATTGCAGATTTTTGGCCGGACCTGTTGTACTCATAGGATTCCGAACTAAAGAAAATTTTTATTTTTGGCACAGAAGAACTGGTGGACAAAAGAGGCATTCAATCGCCGTACTTTTGTTCGATTAGGATCGTATATATATATATATATATATATATATATATATATATATATATATATATATATATATATATATATATATATATATATATATATATATATATATATATATATATATATATATATATATATATATATATATAGTTGGATAGTTAGATAGATGGGTAGGTAGATAGACAGTAAGTAGTATGTAAACGTGTGGACAAAATTTCCCTGGAAGCACACCACCGGTTTTACGATTGTTGCCGTTCATCAGGTATACGTACCCGGTACTCCTCTGCCCACTCATCTTCATACCGGTAGTGCGCTTCTGGGCAAATTTTGTCCACGCGTCTGCCCCACGATTGGCTGCGCCGCATTTAGTTGTGAACCTTATCAGTGTCACTTTGGAATTATTCTCAACATCAATTCATGTCAATCAGAATCAGCTACTCTAAAGAATCATTTGCTCGGATTAAAGAACACAATATGTTCTACTCCACTATCCACTACTAGTTTTTATGAAAGCCGGCAAAGAACAAGTTGGACTAGGAAACGCAAGAGAGCCGGTTGACAGACTGCCCTTAGTCACACAAAGCCGAGGAAGATGTCGGTTCCCACATTGGTCAGTACTAACATTCGTCCCTGTTTAGGAAGATGTCTTTCCCAACCAACGTCCTGAACTCTCGGATTAACACGAACACCGGTGTGACCTGTATTCAAGAGCCTCAATTAAATGAAAGTACTGGTGACCAACTCGTTCTTCTTGAGAACTTTGAGTGCTTCCTCAAGACAGAAAACAGTGCAAGGAGAAGACACGTGGTGATGTGATTACTTACATCAATTCCGAATGGTCTGGCATGTCTGAAGTTATTTTCACTTTCTCCTGTGATCGTGTTGACTGCGCGGGTGTTAAATGTCACCCTAAATTCTCGCCTTCTTGGGGAACTGAGATCAGCAACTTGTATATAGCTCCTTTCTGCTCCCAGAGCGGCACTGACCTGTTCTTTAACGCCTTCATACCCGTACTGATTCCATTACTGTCTGACTGTTTACGATTTGGTGTTGATGATTTTGATCATGCCCCTACATATCCCTTACTTGTTTTTGGTTTAATTGACTTCTGTTTTATCACAACTAGAGGGAATACTGTTTTAGACAGAATTATCACAAACCATCCTTATCTTTTTCACTTACAACTGAAAGTTCCTGTTTCAACGAGTGATCACTCTTTAATTATCATCAGCCCCAAAGTGTAGTCACGCTCAGAGCACTGTTCACTCGTCAGAACAAAACAACTCAAAGTAATCTCAAGAAATCTGTCACCCACTAACATTACTCTTCTTCAGAGATCCTTTCCCATTGTTACTTCGTGGTTTTGCCTCGATTGCTCTCCTTGCCCGCTAGACCTATTTACGAGACACTGAGTGAGGTATTTGATTTGTGTTGTCCCATGGAGACTGCATGTTTTAACAACGGCAAATTAGCTTCTCCAATTGCTGAAATCTCTGAGATGGCAAAAAGAACTACACGACCCGCCTTCTGTGAAACGACACTCCGTCCTGATCAAACAAGAGATTCGACGTCTGAACAAGACATTTGCCCACCAGTTTTTTTGTACTACCAACAGTAAACTTCTTCGGTAAGGAATCTAACTTCCATGTGGACAACAGGCCCGATCAGAAAAACTACGACATAGAAGCCGACAGCCTGGAAGTAGCGTTCATCCGTCCTTCATCGGACACCCTGCCATCTAATTTTCATTCTATTCCCTTAGATATAGAGCCGTTTTCCTCAAAAGTCTTCAAGCTTCTTCCAACCTAAAAATCAGGTTTCGCTGTGTGTCCAGACGGTTCTCAAATTTGGAGCACGTCAGCTATCCGGAGCCATGACTTATTTCATCAATAAACTGTTGATATTGGAAACCCGTGACAGTAGTGCCTATTCCCAAGCAGTTCAAGTCCAACATTTTGCCAAAACGCTTTCATCCCATCGCCATCACTTCTTCTGCGCTCAAGTTGACCGAGCATGCTATCCTAAGTCGATTTTGTTTTTCTCTTGCTGTTCCAAATAAGCCCCATTAGTCTGAGTACAAACCAGCCAGATGGACTCTGAATACTGTTGCTTGCGTTTGCCATTTTATCTCAAACAAATTAAATCGTTCCATGAATTCCGTTCGATGTATTTTTCCCGACTATTGTTCCGCATTCGATTCGGTTCCCCGTTCTCTACTTCTTCTAAAGTTGGGGTCCTTCGGCTGTCCCACTTCTTTACTCTCAAGGTTGAAAGATTACTTTTACAACAGAACCCAACGTACTAGAATTGGTACAAGTTTATCGAGTCCTTTGAATAACAACTCAGGTGTTCTTCAGGGTGCCGTTCTCTCTCCCTTTCTCTTCACCACGTATATTAACGACTCAACAGTTGCACTACCTTCATACCGTTTTAAATACTCTGATGACATCGTGCTCTGTCAGTCTATCTCCAACCAACAAGGCTTTAACTCTTTTTCTGAGAACTTATATATAATATTCGGATTTTTTTCTCCCATTCTAGACTACGTCTGAACACTTTCAAACATTTTTAGTGTACTTTCACCCTTTCTCGTTCCTCTTATTCCAATGAGCAATCAACCATCAACTCGGTCAAACACTTAGGCGTCACAATCAGAACCCATTTACAATCGCCTTCTCACATTCTCGATTGTATTAAAAAAATGCGTGGACGTTTTTTCCGAATTCGTAGGCTAAAACGGTTTGGTGCCTTATAAGCTGTCATTCATTCTTTCGTCTATCCATGTGTTCTACAAGTCTTGCTCTACTGCTCTCCGGTAATCTATCCTGGCTACTTAAGAAAGATTTTATCACTCTAAGCCGCGGCCTAGCCACTGTCAGTCGTGTCTCTTTGAATTTCATGGGCTGTCTTATCTCCAAAGTTTGCCGTTTGCACATTATACCCTGTGAAAAATTCACGAAGAAGATTCTCGTTGACCCCACCCATCCCCTTTACCATGACTTATCTGTATGCCGTTCGCATCCCTCCACGAGTTCTCTATTTAGACTTATCCCATCCCACGTAAATATCTATCGCAACTCTACAGTGCCTTGATTAGCACGTGTTCTGGTTGATAAAATAAAAGTCACAGAGGAAATTCGGGCTAACCTCGGTGGCTGAACCAGTTTTATTCCTAGAGTACCTATTTTATGCTGATTTCAAAGTGCCGATGATCATTTTTCTCTCTACTTAACTGAAATGTGAGTTTTTGTTAACATGCTTAAGTCTTCAACACAATACAATACAATACGTGCTACTTACTATCAATATATATATATATATATATATATATATATATATATATATATATATATATATATATATATATATATATATATATATATAAACCAAGCTTTCTCGCCCACATGTGCAAGAAACACCTGACTATTTCCTAGCTCAGACAATGTTCATTACTGTCTAAACGGGGGCCCTGTGTTGTTCCTCGATTTGAACTAGGGGGCACTTACGGAACACGAATTTCGGCTCTGGGAAGGGGAGTGACGGGTACGCGTACCTGATGACCGCCGAAGACCACCAAACCGCTCCGGCGCTTCCTGCAAAAATTTGTCCTATCATACTGATACAATACCATACTGTGCACATCAATGATCTATGTTAACAGTTGAGAGCTATCAGATAAGGCTGAATAACCATGCGAAAAAGACTGGGCAACGATGGGCAACTTTAATTTCCTGATGAATAATGAGAACGATCAACTGAGTCGTTTTACGTTGTTTGTGAGAGGGACCTCAGATCGCCATCAACGAAGTATCGATCTGCTTCGACGAGCTTTGTGTCCGGACATTATTCATTTGAGGTTGAGCTATTGGGATGACAGGTACTAATTGCAGAACTCCAGGGCTTCTGCACTGACCAAACTGTTTTCAAATCTGACTAAAATCTCACTACGGCAGCCGTACAATAACAACAAGAGCAACAACAACAACAACAACAACAACAACAACAACAACAACAACAACAACAACAACAACAACAACAACAACCGACCATCGGTTACCAAAGATCGTTTAAGGACAGAAAATACGATTTCCCGGTGATATTCGCAAGCCTTCTTCTCGTTCTATATCAGGATTAACCGGAAAGCACCATGTACAGCGGTCGTTCGCATCGATTGCACAACTGGGTTGCAATCGTTCTTTTCGTTTTTTTGAAAAGAATGTCCATCCCTTCTTATGCGATAAACCGACTGAATGCATTTTTTCGTGAACTAGAAATATGTAGTCCGTAGAAAACGCTCATTACGAAATTAAAGCATGCACAAAAAATCGCCGTGAAAATGTTGTTCATATCAATACAAAAGGATCTAGCCGTTTCACTTCAGATCTGGAGTCTTGGATTGCGGAACCAGTTGAAGACCACACAGGACAGCCACGGTAGCGAACCGAATAACAGTGGACTACATTCTAGCATCAAAGTTGTCATATAATTGGGTGGTTTTGACCTCTTATCTCAGCCTCGACCAGCACCGGCCACATACAGGAACTAAAAACGTTGAAAAACGAATCGGGGATAGAGCGGTGGTTAGATTTCAACGTGACACAGTCCACGTGACTAGGTTGCCACACTCATATAATTCGAATCTAAATGGTTGAGATTGCGTGGGTGGGGGTAGTCATCTGCTGGAAGCAGCAGTTGGTTTGCACAGAACAGGTGCAAATAGGCGGCTGCTTATCTCTTTAGTGGTGTTTGGTTTGCGTAGAACGGAGACAGTCCACAGCGGTCTGAGGCTGTTTGATAAAAGGTAAAAAAACCGATGCTCGGCTGATTTGGTGGTCTTTGTGCACCAGGTGCCACCAAAGGCGCTTAAATTGTACCCAATACTCTTTAGCTGGGCCAGCATGGTGTGGTGAAACAGTTCAGGGTAGGTAGGTACTCGAATTAAACTAATAGGAATACAGTTTTTCCCCTCCTTTTGTGTTAAAAGTCGTTGGTCTCGGTGTTGGATTCAAACCAAGAGCCGAGGGAGTCGCAGCAAGTTACTGAGTTACTCGGAGTGGCTTTGGGAATTTTGTGATTGCATCATACTTGCTGTGTCCTACATTCCATGTTATTCATACGTATGCAGTCAGAGCCATCTACTCCACAGCGTTACACACGATGGCCTGATTACTCGTGTCCTGCGTACGGACGCACCATTACCATGCGCGGCCAAAGGCCACGTCACAAACTGACCAATCACATCACTCTTCGGGCACTTATCGACTTTACTGAGTGTATACTTTCCCGTTTACTTGATGTTACAAATTTTACATTTTCTTGCCCTTGTAAGGTCGGTGCATAATGAGCGCAATACAAGCCCTAGTTTACTACCAATCTACTTACTTCTGAACACAACGATAGTGTTCACCCGATCAAATTAAATTAGCACATGGCACCCACTACTAAATTGTAATTAGACTGCCAACAAAAGCCTGCAACAGACAAAGCTTCGTTCTTTATACAGAAGACCCATTTAGCTTCGGACAGTTTGAGAACCTGTAACGTCGACGTGGCATCCGCTTGTCCATTACAAGGTGAGGGCCCACAGCAACAGTGAAATCAGTCCTTTCATAAGACTGAGAAACGCGGCTGTTACAGGTAAGAGGTGCTTGTAGACTATCGTTGTTCGTACCTCAGTGTCTAACTAATGATGCTTGAATATGGTGGAAACCCGCTATGTCAAAGCTGAGCTCTGGTATGACTTTTTGAGTATCAAAATTAAGGGTCTGGAGCAAATGCACTCTGTCAGTTTACGCCTTTTGGGCATGTGCGGTGCAGTTCTCCTATTTGATTGCCCACAGTGAGTAAAAATCTGGGCCATTTCTTTGAAATCCATAGATGGGATATCTGAATTCTGAGGAGTCACAGAATGCCAATTTCATATCTGGTTTTAATGATCGAATTACAGTGCAACTTGAGAGGGATATTACGCACAGTAAAATCCGTAATTCACAGTTTTGTGTAAAATTCCGTAGCACCATGGAAAAACTAATCGAAAATTTCGCCAACAACTGAGGTCTCAATGTAGCAATGGTACTGTGCTTCCATCCACACGGCTTCGGGGACGGTCCGGGGCTTGAATAACCGAATTCATGGAAGTGCATGCAAACAAGCTAAAGATCTGGTGTAAAAATCTATTGAAAATGGACAAGGAAATTCTGCTTGCCCCATCGAGAAACTCTGTTAAACTGATTTAGTCCAGATCCCGTGGTTTCCATCCTAATTTTGTCTTGTATTCACCGAACTATTTGCTTGCTTTTCATGCACTGTCACCACTAAATTCCAGACCGACAATATTCCTTGGCCTTCTCACGCGTGTGGCTATGCGTTGTTCAGTCCTAGGGTGTCACACAGTTCTTTTTAGTCTTGTTTCTGTGACAAATATCGATTGACCTTTATTGGCAGGAGTCAAATAGTTGTTCTTATCTGTTCGATTTTATCGCTTACTTAACGTTTCTTCCCGGTTTTGGAATGATTCACATCATAATTGCTTGGGTTATTTGACAAAGCACAAACATTTGGACGCAATCATCTCTGTCTTTCTCCATCGACCTTATCCGTGAGAGTGACTGGAATTGGCCATCTCTCTGTGATTTTGCATTTTCTCATTGCCATGTTATTCATCCAAGCTTGAGTGAATGTATTCTCTCTAATCATTAACTCTTTTCTGTTCGTTGACTGACCGAATCCCCCCCCCCGCCGCCACAAATAAGGACCTGCTTTGCAAGCCATTTGACTCGCTTTTGCATTGCAATCTCGAACTTTTCCTGTCTATTGTTGCTTGGGCGTCTTGAAACCTTTCTTGGCCGGTTTGCCCACGATTTGAGGTATGTTATTGTCATTGTTTGACCATCTGTCTTCCAGTACACGTAGTGAATAGATTCTGTGCTCTCTGCCTTGAGACTTGGGTTTCGTTTATCTGCGAGTCACTCAATTACGGGACCGAAATCCTGCACATCTGGTTACTGGTTACGTCAAATACGAATGAGCATAGTCTGCAGGAGGAAATCAAAATATCTGAATGGTGATCCTAACTTTTGACCCCGCTCACCAACGACGAAAATTGGGCGCACATGCATGTGGAGAAACCAGCGAGTGGAGTGAGGTTAAATGTACAGGAAATCTCCTACTCTGGATGTGATTTTCGTATCGCTGCTGAAACCCTAAGTTCAGTTCAGTTCATCCAGCTATTAGCCACACACTTCTGTGCTCCGGTTTCGGACGTTACCTTGCATCATCATTCAATAAACTCACCAGAAGCAGGAAGTGAAAAAGAGCCGAAAACCAAGTTATAAGACAGCAATCAGACAAGGACAGAGTTCGAATACATCTACTCGGCTGGTAGCGACATCCAGCCATATCACCGGAAGTCTCCACCCATCCGGTAGGCGGGTGGCGTAAACCCCAACCCGGAAGTCTATTCCATCTTACTTAGCCAAGTCCACTGGTCAAGGCTTTCATACCTTTTGGCCATACCATAGACTGACCGCCTCGACCTACCTTCGAAAAATCACCTACCTCGGAGAGCGGCGTAAATCGAGGTGGTCTATCGGTGGACACGAGTAACATATGTCCCACCCACCTTAATCTGTTCAGATTCAGTACTTGAACCATAGACTGGCTACGGAGACATCGATGATGAAAGACTGACAGTCTTCTTCTATATTCTGCCCATAAAGGTCATGATTCTCAGCCGCACAAAAGAATGGACCTAACGGCTGCACTGTACACTCGACCCTGGACAGAGAATCGGATATCACTTTGGTGGCAAAAATGGCTGAGATAGGCAAAAGTCAAACGCGCCCTCTGTATACGCGATGACTCTTCATCGAATATCTGTCCATCCGATAAGACGTGACTGCCCAGGAGCAGAACCTGTCTACGTCAGCTGAAGCTTCCCCTGCCAACACAAGGTTTGATGTAGAGTCAACTGAGTCCGGCAACAGCATTTTGCAATTTGAAGGTGCAAAACACATCCCAAACATTGCTACACTTATATCGAGGTTATTTAAAAAAGTTTGCAACTTACCCAGATCTTCTCTCAAAAGCACAACATCTTCCGCGTATTTCAATTCAGTCACTTTGTTGCCTGGACAAAGATAGACGTCACTATTCTCTCAAGAGAAGAGGACTATCTCAAGAATCAATTCAATAATAAAACTAAAGAGGAAGGGCGAAGGAGAGCAACCATGACTGTCAAAAACTTTCGCTGTGAACTCTGGTGAAAGATCGTTGTAAGGACGAACTCGGATTCGGCTGTTTGCATACAAGCATCGGAAGAAAATATATAAACTTCTCTGGCACACCCTCTAATGAGAAGCAGTGCTAGAGAACTGTGTGATCGACTGGGTCGAACACCGCTTTCAGATCAAAAAGATCAAGAAAGGCAAGGATTGTGGGTCTGCGGAAGGTATGCGTAAGCTCTAAGGTTTGTCAAAGCGTAATAATCTGGTCGATACAACTCCGACCGAGTCAGAAACTGGCTTGATTCTCACGTGTACGCATTTCGCGGACACTGGATAGTCGGTGGAGAATAAGGCCGGTGAGCGGTTTAGACGCGATACTTACCAAGCTGATTCCTCTGTGGTTTTCACAAGAGGACCTGTCGCCTTTCCTGTAAATCGGCACAATCACCGATTCACACAATTTCCTGGGAAACTGCTCACTAAACCAGACTGTTAGTTCTAAAACCACAACTCCGTCTCCATCCTTGAAAAAGATGGAGACAACCCATCCGGTCAAGCGGCTTCGTATGTTTTTAAGTAACCCATCTCCCGCACAAACTCCGTTTCTGAAGGAGGAATGATATCTGCCCGCATCGTTTCTCTGGCGAGTATATTTGGAAAGTCCAGTGCAGGAGTGAGCATACTGAACTGTTCCTTAGAATGCTACACCCCTTGGATCCAGACGACGTCCGTGAGAGTGAATCAGTGAGCCGTCGGATTCTGTAATTAACTCGCTTACACCAGGATTGCATGGACCGGTATCTCTAATCAAACGGTAAAGGTGGCGGGTATTGCCAATGGAGGCAGCCTTTTCCATTTCCCTACGTTTCGCAATTCACCACTGTTCACGGTCATTTCTCAGGCTCCTAGTCAGTTTGCGTCTCAGGGATTTACGCAGTTCACTGAATGTGACATCTGGAGGGACGGATTTGCGAGCATCCAGCAGAGCAACTGATATCGAAGATATCCATCATTTGTGAGGCCTACTTGAACCAGAGTCCTGTGTGACATTAGAAGTGGCATACAAGGCTTCCTTGATCTGTTGCAAGCGTTCATCTGGGTCTTGGTCATTCGGCTGCCTCGATAACCGTGTAGACATCTCTGCTCGAAAAGCAGATTGCCGCCGATTATCGTCCCGAAGCAACTGAGTGGGACGCATGGCATTCACGTTGGTGTGATCACAGACGAGACGTATAGAGAGACGAGCACGTGCCAAGGCGTGATCTGAGTCTACGGGCATTGACCAAAATCTTCAGTTCATCCAAACCTGTGGTGAACACTGACAATGTAATCAATCTGAGCCTACCATTGCGAAGACGAAGGAGGACTCCGTGTGATTCTAAGCCGCTTCTTATGGCAGAAGTTTGTACTTGCCAGAAACAATCTGTCGTCAGAACAGAGCTGGATGAGACGATTGTCGTTGTCAGCGTAATCAGCCGGAATAGGAAACGAACCTTCAGTGCGATTTTTAGAATCCCCAAACGACAAGTTTGGGCCTTGAAAACCCCCCACAATGTCCACCATATCTGTTGAAAACACGTTTCGAAGCAGTTATGACAAATTGTGGCAGAGTTCACCTGTGGTCTCTGAGGGACTACGGTCAATCGGGGCATACACAGACACGACGAGAAGGCAGCGACGCTTCAGTCTATTGCTGTTGACACGCACAGAACCGCCCAACCGAACTGCACACAAAGGACTCCTGAATGGCAACCAGTCTAGCAGTGCACGCTCAGCTTTCATGCTCGAAACAATCTCATCGCCGGCACTAGAAATCGGGTCACCCGACACACAAGGAGTGAAGCGAGGGAATAAGGCTACATCTGAGGTGCGAAGAGTGATTTGCAGAAGTGAGATCTTGTATGCGCCTTTCGGAGACACAGAGTACCTCTCTTTTGAAAGTGTCAAGAGTTATAGCGAGGACAGGCTGCTGCCCTATCTGACATAGAGTGCGGACGTTTAATGCAGCCAAATGGAACAAACAATTAGGCCTAAGTAGTGCATTCGATTTATGCCCAACTCCTGAATTATGGCTTTCTTCAGAACGGCAGTTACCCGTGAAGTTTTGTATCGATGTTAAATTAAGGGAGGAAAAGTTGGTAAGGCTCTTTACAGGAAAGATGATGGAGGTTTCTGGGTGAATCATACTTCGTGGCTGACCACACCGCAGACGAGGTTTTACTTTGGGAACCCTAACCAGAGCCTCTGACTCAAGTCTGACCCAAAACGCAGGGTGGAAGTAACTCAGCAAGGGAAATTGACCGAAAAACCCGTGAAGAAACTTCTTCTGGTTTGTCACTTGAGACCTGTGTAGTACATGCTTTCGGTCTTATTTTCACTGGTGCTTTGTTATCGATCAGCTTTTCCGGCTCAGTCCTCAGCCCCATTCACCCAATGGAGCAAACGGATTGTGGACGGAGGAGCATCCTTTGGGCTGTTGGCTGTCCATCTTAGGCTGGCGATAGAAGCCCAATGAAGTACGATGACTTCTCCCACCCTTGAGAGAAACCCCAAGCACTCCACTCTTACGTCCATCTAGCGGAGGTTCTTAGACCGGTAAACTGTTTCTCTCCATGTTTATTCGCTGAAATATGCTCTCCAGGGGCATAGGTAATAGAACCAGATGTTGCCCATCCACCGGTTCAGAGACTGGACTTCTTTTGACCTCCGCACATCGACCTGTCAGGCGTGACTATATCTACAGCTATATTGCATAGCCCTCTGTGTTATGAAGACAAGCATGCCATCACACCACGCCAAAGTGCAGTTTCCTCGTAATGAAAGCCAAAGTTCGAATGGACACCGTCAGTGCCTCAGTTCGCAGTGTACTTAAATCCATCCATCTGTCACTCGGACAACTCTACTTCGAGGCTATCCAGGTGCTGTACACCTTCCATGTACGTCCGCTACTGGAATATGGCAGTCCCTTTACATTCCTTGTGCAGTAGTGAAGGTGGCTAAACTTCGATGAGTGCAACCGCGCGCAACTTGTATTTTTATTGGACTACATGGGATTAGCTACGAAGGTCATCTCATGGCTACCTGGCTGTTTCCCCAGAGGTATACCTTAGACTTCGGGATGTCCTAATCTTCATTAAGCGCATTATCCGCGGATATTTTGGTCCGGAAATGTGAGCTTTTTCCCCTGTTTATGATGATAACCGTACTCGGGGTGACTCGCGTTCACACAGTAAAAGCAACAGCCTGTGCCCCCAACTTTGGTCTACCCTGTCTCGGAAGGTGATCAGTTTGTGAAGCGCGCTGCCAGCTGAAGTGATGGAAAAGTCCAACTGTCGTGTCCGAAGGGACGACTTGACAATTTTCTGAAGGGGTCGCCGCAGACTACTCATACCTGGATTCTTAGCTCTGGGCTGAGATGAGGTAATGAGGTCCATACAGGAATGTTTTCTTCTGCCTAAAGAATGGAGATAGAAGACTGAACCAGGTCTGAATTCCTCTATCCATTAAGCATCCACGGATTTGTTATACGCTTCCAGATATTTGGAACCACACAACATTCTGAGATCCACTTAAGAAGAAAAGTTCCCATAGACTGGCGCACTTATTTTGGTGAGAACTGAAGGATTCCATTTAAAAATTAACTTGTCATAGAGTGCCACCCAGCAGATCCGCCCACGAATAAACCACACTGGCCCAGGTTCAACACCCCATTATTGGTGGGTGGGCAGTATAAGCAAACTGAACAAAAAACGACCGCTTATGTGCGTTAAAGTGTTGATTATACCGCCGCCAGAGCTGATGCGCTCCTGTACTCACTCGGAAAGTTTAACTAATCATGGGTATCTCACGGAACGAGCAGGTTTATTCACGGTATCATAATCTTGTTCGGTCGGACACATGGGCCTACCTTAGAAGTCCTGTAGGACTTTTGGGTGATTCTCATCAGTCATCCGTTGAGGTACGCAACTGGTCAAGCAAACGCTGACCAGGCTCTTCGATAGGCCAGGAATTTGGCTCAGGTTGGTTCCTTCAATCGACTGGTTGTTTGAAGTCTGTTTTGTTTCAGTCCACCTGGTACCGGCATACTCGACAGCATCACCATCCTACAGCACTCGGGTCAGGCAGCAAGGCCCACTCTAGCTCGTCAGCTCCGGCCATTAGCTCGTTCGGTCTCCCATCTCCTGTCAGTTATACAGGATAACCAATATAATTGCTAAAACCCATCAATTGCTATCGTTCTGCGTCTCCATTCGCTGGGCGGGAATCGAGTCCGCATAAATTGTGCGAGCGTCCAAACCAAACCCGACCTAAGCAGACAGCCTCGCCTAGCCATGAGGAGTCTATGGCTGTGACGACTGTGACTGTGGCCCTTCGGCCCGGTCCGACTGTGCCTAGTGACTTTGGGCCTTTGCTTAACTTGTGCGTGTGTGTGTGTGTGTGTGTGTGTGTGTGTGTGTGTGTGTGTGTGAGTGTGTCTGTTCTGGTGTCTATAGACCAGTCATTCGCTCTGAATCACCTTTCACATGAATGTATGATGAAAGAACTGATAAAAACAAAGCCGACCATTTGAATTCCACCTATCACATGATGTTTTTCCATCTAGTTTTCTCCTGAAACCACTAATATATTCTCCCCTCTTTGTTTTTGCGTGCTCGGGTCAGGAATGTGAAATCGGAGTCCATGTATACCATTGAATAGCCGTACGAAACATCGCATGCCGAAAAATGTTTGGCAGATAATGAGCTGACTCCAAACCAGGTATCACTACCAAACAAGTTTTGATAAAAGAAAATATGTTGTCGACCTTAGATGACCTAATGCGAATATTTTGAAGACATTATGCTCAAAAGGCTAGAGAATATTGTGATAAACTATGAAAAAAGTATGCTTCCACACGCAAACACAAGCACAGAAGATAAGACTTGGATGATTTTTGATGAATTCATACATTTTGAAAGGAAAAAACACCGTTCATTTCTAGAATGGTTTCACTACATTATTACTGATGGCTAAAGCAGAATGATGAATAAGTATGGTCCTGTACTTGTAAAAAGTACACTAAAAATGATACGCAGTTGAAGTTCAGTCAGAGTCAGGCTGCCGTAGCGGTCTTTTTCTTAGCATGGGGCCCCTTACCATCTCTTGACAGCCATCACCACCGTGAACAGCAGCCATCGAGAACTCGAGAACCTCCGGTAGTTCATGTGCATTCAATTATGTGCTGGAAATCTGCGACGTACGCCTTTCCATATTCGTAAGTTTAGACAGGGCTAGACTACACCGTCACTCATGTCTACTTACGTCGGTCAGTGAGCTCATCACACTTTGCTCCGTTTGTCTCATGCCATATGCCCTGAACTTCTGAAATGAGACTTCAGAGATCTGTTGCTCCGTCTAGCTGTCATCAATCATGCTTTTTTATTCCCTGTTTAGGTATTATTGGTTAAACTTGTTGACGGACACGGAGAATCGCGCATACAGTCTGTCTTTTCCATACTTATAGATAATGCGCATCCGTTCCACACCGATTTGTCTTCCAGCTACTTCTACCAGAAGACAGTATAATTTCCGATGTATTCCCTCTCGCATTCCATAGAGTATGGAAACGGAATGCCCTTAGATGTGCAGCAGAATGTTCTGCTTTCTGTCGTACCGATGATGTAATTTTATTGACGAGATACACGAATAGGGAGGTATTTGCAGCCAACAATTGGATCACGAACAACGTGATCGGTTAATGTCCGTACGCAGGATTCAGTCACATGATACGCGCGAGAGCACACTGGCTGAGACCAATGATCAGTCCGAGCAGGCAACCGTGGCATGAATGGACTACGCCCAATGTCGTTTGAAAATGCTCAGGTCTTGACAGATGCGAGTAGCGGACAAGACAGAAGATGATTGGTCGAAGTGGAATCTATTGATCAGCGTATGGCCCCGGTATAAATACAGCACAGTATTATTTTCCCCGACTGAGAGATGCATACCGAAAGATTATTTGACCCCATAAAAAATGAGAAACCTCGAGTGAATCCAAAAACAAACAAATGTATAGAGTATACCCATAGGTACTTTCAGGTGATACGCATCTATTGCAAACCGATATCTTCCAGCTAATCTCACTATTTCTAATTTTCGATGTATGCCCTTTCGCATTACCATTTACGAGAATTTGTCTGTGCCATATTTGGCTCCCGTACAAATGAACAAAACAGTGCGTAGTACCTTAGATGTGCCTTAGTTTTGGGGCTTAAACTTCAGTTCCTTTACATTCTCTTTTTATATTTTGTGAAATCCGAATGTGATGGTTTCTTTGAGCGAAAGATTTGACTCCAAAGTAAGCACACAGGACCGCGAAATTCTTTCAAACTGCAACACAAAATAGTTGTCAAGACTTTTGGAGCATTAAGCGTCCAATTAGAGACGGCCGAATAGCAGTGCCACCAACGGTGGAAGAATCCATACCGGAGACCACAATTTTTAAATTTTGTTGTGCTGATCATTTGAAATTGATCTTTTAGGTTTTCATGGAATCTAAAAGTGAAATTTTTATGTTCTTCATCATTGCTTTGTCACCATTCATCTTTTGATTTGGAGGCACTGACTTACATCCAATCGACAGGATTTTACTCGGGTTTGTTTATCTCGTGAGCTGGCTTTCGCACTGTCTCGTGTTGTTTCCAACTTTCTCATGTGACCTGTCATATAACTGTGAAATCATAAAACGTAATGCACCGCTTTTCGGTTTTTTAAAACACCCGAATTATCAGAGCTTTATGTGGGTCTCCGTTATGAGTCTCTGAGTTTTAAACGTTGATTATCCCTGAAAGCCCGGTGTATTTTGAAGGAACCCTTCTTTCGATTGATGCGCGTGCATGGAACTATCATATCCAAGTATAATCGATCGTGATCTACTGAAAATCCCTCCACTGTGTGAATGTCGAGTTTTACGATTTAACTGAAGTACATCTCGACGTAGGTAGATTACATGAATTTATGGAAAGTTTGTTCTCAATTAAGCTGATTCTAATACAGCGCCACGGAAAGTGGAGTACGTGTGACCGGGGTTGCCAAGATAAAATGTTTCGAGCAATGTGTGCTAAAAATTATCTAGGTATAGAAATATGATAAAATCACGAAATAGGATCAAAGTTATCATCCTGAGTTATATTTATAAAGGTTTGTCATTTAAAGATTTCAATAGAGGTAGGTTTTGGAGCCAGAATATTTTTTTCAATTGGGGCTATAGAAAATTCTTGTATGACTAGATTTCACGTTACACAGACAGTGTCGGTTGTGATGCACTGGAAAATTTACTCAGTGTACAGTTCGAGCTTCGTCACCTAATTAGGGTATTGCAGACCGAGAGGAAATTGCATTTATCTATGCGAAGATTCCTCACATTAATGTCGATTAATTGCTGAACTCTAAGTAGCTGAAAGCTAGTGACCTTGGACGTCAAGGGAAAATTTTCCGAGCATAATAAGCTAAAAAATTACCAATATATGGAAATATGGAATTGATGGACAGGATCACATAAATCGTTCTAGTTTATATTCAGATAGATTCATTTTGTAAATTTTTTGATAGAAGTCGTTTTTTCGATCAATATAGTTATCACGGTTGTGCCTATATGAAAGGGTGAAGAGAAGTTCTTTCACAGTTGGGAGATTTCACTTAATATGTGATTTAAAAATGCGTTTTAGCGAAGACTGTCAAACTTGGTGAAAAAAAGGAAATTTCAGCTCGCATCCACATGAGCGTTGGTTTCAAGGTCATCTGAGTAGGCTTTGTTAACAGTTTATACTGGTAGTGCAACAGAGATGAAAAAATGCACTAAAACTGAATTTTCTCACCACCTCTGTGAAGTAGACCAAAGTAGAATTGCAAAAGCCTACAAGTTTGAACCTCTACGACGGGTATTGTTCAGTATTTTTACGTGAATAGTAGCACGAATTATCGGATAAATCACCGAAAAATTGACACAAATACACCTTTCAAATGTAGGAGACCTACCATACCAAATACGTGAAATGATTCGATTCGGTGCTTGGAGTCGCTGTCCTTGATCCAGCCGAGAAAGTTCCCAGGCTGTTCTACTCCCTTTTGGATAAACGGTTGCTGTAGTTTGTAATGCTGCTGGTATCACGCGACTTGAAGGCTCCATTGCACGTTCATCAAAGGGCAGCTCGCTGTGATTTCATGAGGGGATTTTAAGCCCGTGGCATGTAATCTTGCTGATAGGTTCGTTTTCTCATATGAGAGTTTGATATATGATAATCCGTGGAAGGTTCGAAAGAAATTACCATTTGTACAGAGAAATTTACTGAAGATGCATCCCGCCGAACACCAAGTTATCACACAAACCAATATTATTGATCTGGATCGGAATAAAACATGTTTAGCTTTGTTGGTAGACTTCAGTTACAGACACCTCAAACAATGGTAGAATTTCCACCAGTATAACCGAATAATACGCCGAATTCAATGAAAATATACCATCTTGGCAGGTAACTGTTGTTTGGGCTAGAGCTGCACGCCTTGTTTCACGAGCTGACCATTTGTCTGTTCATCATTCACTTCTATAGTTGTAGAAGTATATGCATCTTCAGTGTCCAGCTCATAAAGTTACCGGCCAGTAGCCCAGATTCAAAAGCAATCGAGAAAATTCTCTTTTTAGAACAGATAAGTTAGTGGGCTACCCGTGCAGTGGCTTTTGGTGTCAAAAATGGAAAATGTGATGGGGTGTGAGATGGGAATTCATTTCACAATCAACTTGGTGAGCTCTATGACGAATAAACTGTGATATTTCATGAAGAATTAAGGCATACCCAATCAATACATTTTTCCATGAACGATTTTTACTATCGAGAAGTGGGTTATCTCAATGTAAATAAATATTGTTTCTTTTCAGCCCAGAAGCTTATAATCTGTCATGGCTGTGACCGACCGCTGATGGCAAAAATAGGGCTTCGTCTGAATTTTGAGCACCATTATTCGCCACGATGAAGCAAACTCCAAGAGTTATTGTCCTAGAGCCTAGCCACTACTTGCTAAACATTGTAGACATACTATTATATAGTTCTTTCATTATGCTGTCATGTGCGAAAGCAAAATGTGCATGAGTTTCCAGTATATACGTTGTGATCGATAAAACAACCAAACTCGAGGCTCTAATTAAAGATCGATCTGAGACCCCTTATATATATATATATATATATATATATATATATATATATATATATATATATATATATATATATATATATATATATATATATATATATATATATATACTGGGATCTGATTTGAGTCGTCTGGAGAGTGAATGGACGCTCTTCACTGAAGAGTCCACAAATGAATGGCAACTTTATTCTCTGTTACCTATTCGGGTCTGGGTCACTGTTTTATACCGATAGTAAGTAGTACGTAAATGGGTGGACGAATAACTACAGAAATCACAGTCGAGACTCATTTGTGGATATCCTGTCACTCTTCTGACGGTTCAAACTAGATCCTAGTGTCGCTCCAAAGCTTGTTCTGTCAACGAAGTTCATATTGTTATACTTTTCAGTGATGTCGAAAGCTCCAAACGTTGGTAATTCCTTTTAATGGTTCAACCCTTATGGACCTTGAGAAAGTGTGCTGGGTATAGATAATACGCGGAAAAAATATTCTAAACACAGATTGAAGCAAAAATGAACAAACTTCAGAGTAGTTATTGAAAAGTAAACCTCAGGTTCATCTTGTCATATTAAAACAAAGAAGGACCTAACAGAATCAGTGGTCTATTCTGAGTGCTAGGGGCTAGATGATGATGTTCAGGATTTTGAACATCAAGTTTATCGAGACCAAAGGAGGTTCATCCTGTAGAGAAATGTCATACTTTCGGCAATAAAACATGGCAACGATATTGAGAGTAACTATAAGATCAGAAGAAGACAACCAGTCACATTTGTCCCACGAGCGTTAAGTGTATTTTGAAATTAACACGTCTAACCGCGGGAACCTGTAAAAGTTGGTGGCTGCATGTTATTTTATCAGGCAGCCTTTAAACTTTTAAAGTAGTAATTTGCCAGATTCAATTCATCCAGAATTAATTTTCAGTACTCGAAATGGAGTATTGTTCAGTACCATTCGATGAGTAACTGCAGGATTATGATCCTGGCATTGCTGCTACGATACCGCATGACGATGTGTCTCGCAACAAATTTAGCCATATTCTAGAAAAAGATATTTCCGTTTTTATAACCTGTTCAAATACTATGGCCTGAAGGTATTTTATCCTTTGCGATTCTTTAACAATTTCTCATGGATTATGCAATTGATCTCCAAGTTTCGATGGGTCTTTTATTTTGCACTTCAATTCTTGCTGTTCTACCACAGCCATTGTTCAATACGAATTGCAAATGAGGGGGTAGATTTTTGAGTGAAAAAGCCTACTTTCTCCGGGGACAACTTGAGACACTATCATTGTTTTGAATCTATTATTCACAGTTTATCACAAACAAATTGGGAACGGGAGGGAAAATTCTGCTTCCGATGTTATCTTGATGTGAAACTGGTTGCTCTTTGTTTGTCCGTTCTCCAAAAAATCGTTTCCGGAGTAAAAGAAAGTCCAAACAAAGCCTTGACACACTGACGGTTTGTAAGGCACAAGTCTAAATATGTCTCTGCTTACAATTTCTCTCTTGCAGTCTATAAGACAAGTGACACGTAGGTGGTTGGCGTTAATTTCCTACAATATCCGTAACACTCTATTGATTATTATTGGGTAGGAATAAATAGAATTAGGCACGAACTATAATTTGTCGTAGCCACGTCGTTACTCCATTTCAATGAAAAGTGTTGAGTAGGTCGAAATAAATTCTTCCAATTTTTAAATTCTGAGAAAGTGAACAAACTCTGTAACTAATCGAACAAAAAAAGAAACAAAAATCTGGTGACATTTTCGTGCATTCTTGACGGAATATGACCCAAGTTTGAACCCTGGCTAATCATAGCCTTCGAATCTAGGTCGTGTATTTATACGCTAACTATGACTTTTCTCTAAAGGCAGGAGCTGACTCGCCATGCGATGAGCTCAAAGTTATTGAACGACTAGTCTACTTGATTTCAATCTCGATTGCTTGTCATCTGAGAGCATTGGGTGTCTAGCATATAGCACTTTCCACAGTAGTCACACCTACGTCCTCATTTGAGGACAGGCAAAGTTCATGGGTCACGTGACTATTACTATTACCATTACTATTATTATTACGCCAATCCTGGACGAAGGCATGATGCCGGAACCTCAAATACAGAAACGAGTAACGAGGAGGGGATAGCAAATAAAAGAAAATTGATTTTACTGCTTTATTGCAGACTTAGTTATAATTCGTTGTTGCTGTTGAGCTTTTGTTCAATACTTATGGGGTTCCAGAATATCCCAAGCACGCCGAACAGCATTCGCTCCACTGACTTCGGTTCTAAGTCATAGCACTTAGTATCTCTAATCAAAGACAATCTTCATCCTTTAAGCCCCAGCAGAGCAGACAGGATCTACTAACTGAGGCAATTGTTGACGCTAACTTCTTCATATCCCTACACTAACCCATGGTTTGACCCCCATATTTCTCTTTCCGGACAGTCCAAGGAAGTGCTAATAGTGCGCACCATAGAAAATGATGAGTAGGCAAGCTTAAAAGTGTTCAAGTCACCGGGTATGGTGTGGAGTGATTATTTCTGTCAGAGACGGCCATCTACACCCAACGACGAACTCCGTCGTTGCTCACACGGTATTCTCATTAAACAAGAACAATGTTCCGGAAATATCCGTGGTCGACTACGGAAAGTCACCCAGCGTCTTTAGGACGGGGCGGTCAGAATTCGCGACAGCAGAGCAAAACTCGGCGCATGGTGATATGCTAGGTCGGTCCTAGAATGGGAAACGGATATCGTGGAGGTGTCAAAAGTGACGCGGGCTAGCGAAATAGAGCTTGGATTTCACTTTTCCGTTACTGATCTACTTCCCAACACCGCCTCCAGTGGTTATCAAGCTCTCATGGACTAATTTGAACTGCCAACTAGAAAGGATGAGTACAGGGTCCTGTCAGTCTTGCAAGAGTACTTTAAACTTGGGTGGGCCAAAGCACATACCATATATAGACACCTCAACTGCATCGTTACTCAGCAAGACGATTTCGTGGGCGTATTCTAAACCAAAACTCTGCTCCTTGTGAAGATTTTAACTCCATCATTTGGAAGAACAGACAACGCATTCAGTAGAACATCCTCTATAGGAAAGTTGAAAAGAAGTGAGAATGTAGAACAACCTAGCAGTACTCCACTGAAGACGACAAAGTTTGACGAACACTGGACTTAGGTCTTAACCTGACCTGAGGTATGAAGGCATAAATTTCTGAGGACAGAAACATAGGTCTCAGATATTCCATTTCTGAACAAACTGTCCCACTTTACAGTTCTATCGTTAGAGTCCAAGACCGCTAGAATGTATAGGAACACGATTATCGTTGGTCTCTTGGAACCAGGGCGGCTGCCGGAGGGTGAAGATTTGATCGATACGTTCACCAGTTGTGCGAAAACTTGTTGATCCTTGGTAGTTTGCTCTTCACTCTTTTTGACAAAACCTGCGAATATGACAACTCTAAGCAGCTTCGACTCTATTGGGATCAGGCTGACACCTCGATTGTTAGCACCGTCACTGCGTGAGCCCGTAGTAAAGACGGGGAACAAAGGTCACTTTCCCAAAAGGAAAAGAACTTCTCCAGAATTCCAAATCTCGGAGAACAAGACGTGAAGCTTTCTAACAGACTGAACTCTACCATCTTTGTACAGGGTTGGGAGGGCACCTTATGACATCCTAAGGCACGAATTCCCTGGCATATATTAGCCCTTCTTAATGGTAATGCTGGAACAGATCACCTGACGTCTCCCTATGCGATGCGTCAGATCACAACTCGCCACGCGAGGACACGGGACATTCTTTATCAGCGACGACTGCTCATCAACCTTGTCCAGTTGGGTTGCTGCTAGCTTTTCAGCTAGTTCGTTTTGAAAGTGGAATATGAGTTAGTTGTGTCACTGTCACAGTCACGCGACTCATCCCGTGCGTACTGATCTCGTCACGTGGTCCTGTTGTGTGTCCACTCTTATTTGTCCGGAACGTATCCACATTTTATCTCAATGATGCACACCTTGAAGTGCTATACGAACGAAAAGTTTCTTACTGTGTTAACGTCATTTGACCGAATGTTCTCCCAGCAGATTGCATCTTACAGGCCAATCTGATATTTTCCCACCACCATTCTCACCGGAAGCATGTAATTCACATAGAAAAAACTGCTTCTGATCAGATGTTGAGTGTAAATCAGAAAATTCGCAACGGTCGCAGTGCTAATTGCAAGCACGAGTGCGTTTAGTAACGGGCAGATCTCATGAATAAAGACAACCAACAAGGGAAAACTGTTAAACTTGTTCAAGAGATGTTGAATTGCAAAGCAAAGGTAGGATTCCAATGTGTTGATTATGATTACAAGTTAAGCGACGGCGCAAATGCTCACTGCCAAAGTGAACAGAACGTGAACTACACGTACACAGACAAACATGGGTCAGAATCGAGTTGACCAATATCAAGCCTAAGACATCGTCGTCCGATCATTAGCTTGTACGTAACAATCGGAGGGAGTACAACAATCGACGTGTAAATTAGGTCTTTTCTTTTCAATCCCGAAATAAGATCTACTGCGTAAGTCCCTTCGAGTGAATACAACAATAAGTTGATGCCACAGTACGTTCACTTCACCCAGAGTGTAAAATCTCAACACCGCCACTGATGTCAGAAGATTTCTTCAAGGATACAACATCAGGACAACAAAGAACCTTGGCACCGATGGGGCTATGTAAGATTCCTCAATTTTATGACGCGATATCAGTCCGAAGACTGAAGTCAAAAAGTTCTGTCTCAAAATTCGATACCAGTGTTACGTTGGAATCGTTATGGATCCTTCGACAAATTCTGAACAACGACATTAAAGTATGATATTGAATAATCACTGCGGTGCTTGCACGGAAGCTGTTAGTTCACAATTGTGAATACGACAAGCTGGAAACCTATAACAACCTACAGTTTTTCCTAACATTTTTTAGCCAAAATTCGCAATTTTTAAACCAGGACCCACCATTCTTTAGGCGGGACCCACAGTCCTTTAGCCATGCAGCTGCAAGCTAGTCGGGTCAGAAGTATCGGAATTTAATGACATCAACAGATACTGGAACAATTCATTTTTTTTACAACGATTGGTGTTGCATTGCTAATGGAACCAATGAGAAAGTGTGACGATCATATGGTGCGCAGTTGACTTTCGTAATGGTATCGAATGCTGCACCGCAAATTGATTGGAGAAGGTTTAAACGATGTGTCCATATCATCGAACCACGTGGCACTGCCCTTATTATTGTTGTATTTTCAGTGAGGCAGTTCCAAATGTACTAAAAATATATAAACAAATTAAAGAGGTAAACAATTCACTTGTTCGAATTCACTGAAGGCCTCCTCAAGTGGATTGAAAAATGGACTATACGGTGGGAGAAAACGTATTTGATGTTCGATGTGTAATAGTGCATCCACAACCCTCCGATGAACGGGCGCTTTGTTAAAGATAAGTACTACTGGAACATCAGGTTGCTCAGTAGCAATAGACTCTGAGCAGCGTGACACAAACTCCTTGAATATAGGCCACGTAATCGTTGTATGACATTCATATTTGAAGATACCGGCGACAGATGAACAAGCTAATATGTTCAAGTTAGGTCCTGTACTTGACGGTAGAATTCGGATTGTTTTATTACCTACTTTTGAGTGTCCATAGCTACGACAACACCATATTTTGTAGTTGGACTCATCAATATACAACCTCAAAGCAGCAGTACCCGATCGTTGTAGCCAGTTGGCATATTCTCCTCGTTTAGATTTGACTGCATCTGAGTTTCGTTCCACTGATTGAATAGTCAGTTTCTTAACTGAATAGTGCTTGTGGGGTTTTCGTCCACCACTTCACACAAATGCCTGACAAACTCGTCCTTGAACTTCGTCTTGAAGGACCCAGGTGTGAATGCCGCTTCTCGATCTGTAGCTGCAATAGAACGGCATGTTTTGATCTTGATGTGGGGTGTTTGACAATGTCCTTTAAATCATCTCCTCTTCGTGCACATTCGATTATCCTGCGTCGATCTTCAGCGCTGGTAAAACGGTACGATCTGTTATTATCACCCATATTAACGCTCTCCATAGTGTAAAGAGATGATGCGCATTGTGCCAGGTAAAGTACCGCGAATACTATCACAAAAGACCGCGGTGTGATTATGTCGCCTGACTGCCTCCGAACGAAATATCAACAAATCGAAAACGAGTCCTCCCATGCAAGGGTAACATGTCACCAATAAGCAGTCCTGCAAGCAAAATCTGTAATTTAACAAACGGTACTCCGTTTTGCATTTAAATCAAAGACAAATATCAGAACTGGACATGATGAAACAAAATGAGGGTTTTGTTCCTTAAACTCTTAGATAAGTGCATACACTAAAATTCCGAGAGCAATACACACAGTTATCGAAAGTACACCCCCATTATTCTCATCAGTCTATTTATGCTGCAACACTTGGTGCCATTACTATCAACGAACTTGCAACAGTAATAAGTGCAGTGCCACGTGGTTCGACGAAATGGACACATCGTTTAAACCTTCTCCAATCAATTTGCGGTGCAGCATTCGATACCATTACGAAAGTCAACTGCGCACCATATGATCGTCACACTTTCTCATTGGTTCCATTAGCAATGCAACACCAATCGTTGTAAAAAAAATGAATTGTTCCAGTATCTGTTGATGTCATTAAATTCCGATACTTCTGACCCGAATAGCTTGCAGCTGCATGGCTAAAGGACTGTGGGTCTCGGCTAAAGAATGGTGGGTCTTGGTAAAAGAATTGCGGATTTTCACTGGAGCTTTATAGGGATAGGTGTAGTATTCATAGCCCTTTTATTCAGCCAGAATGTAATAATCATAATGAAATGAACTGATAGGACGTGTTGAAATTACCCCCTCCCCTCAGAACTACACCAACGGAAGTTGTAAGAACACAAAGGCTGAGAAATAGCATGGTAGTTGTATTGCAGAAAGGGTTTAAACAAATCTAATAAATCAGAAAAGGTAATTGGTAGACTAGAAGATGACCAATCACATGGAACTTTCGTCATACTTGTCGTCGGCAAACCTCATTGGTTGAGACCCATCCGCATGCATGGCTACGAAGCTGTATGTGGCCGTATCAAGTGTGACAGCTGCTGAATCACCAATCCACTGCAAAACGAGGTGGTCAGACAGGTATCATTGTGGACTATGACCGATTACCACCCAGGTTCGATTCCTGCCACCACCACTAGTCACTACCAGACTCAGCAGCTTTCCATTAGTCGCGAATTCCTTCCTGAATTGTTTTAATTTGTTTTATAATAAGTAAGAAGGAAGTAAAAAGAATATTTGTTTTTTTATTTAAGAACTTGTGAAGTCTACGTAGTACTTTGGAGTGCTTGGATAACAGACCTGAAAAAGTGACAGGAGAGACATGGAGCCAGTGGAGTAGAACACACAAAAAAAATCAAAGCTTTCGATGACGTGTGTCGGTAGGGAGTGGAATTTGAGACGCGACATGTAAAAGAACAAACATTTGATTTTCGTAAAAATGTGGCTTACTTGCCGCGATCAGATAAGGTTTCGGACCAATGTTACTACAAATTACTTTAGGGAATCCCGGTGATTCAGTTGTTTTGGAGTCAGTGGTACCGAGGTGCAAGAGTTAGTAGAAACCATGGTGCTTTTGGATTCTCTTGAGGGAGAATAGAATGTTTTCACATTTGAGGGGATTATTAGCCAAATTATGTGTAACGAACCATTCAGAAAGTTCTTCGATGCCATTTTGATAGATCTGAAAAGAGCAGGTACGGAAATAGGGCGAGTCAAGTGTGACTTCCTCAGTGTATTTGATAAGGAATCTACTGTCGTGGGGGTAGGGTGAAAATAGAGACGGTGATAATACGGCACCTAGATGAATTCCAAGGATCGAAGCAAGAAAAGAATCGCTGGTGCCATTGTGACAGATGAACTGTTCACGATCACAGAAACAATCAATCAAGAGAGAACTGAGTGGGAGGCTGAGCACCTGAATTGGAGAAGAAGAAGAGAAGCTCAGACCTGTCGACACAGCAAGAATCGTCAGTGTAGTCAACGAGGCACGTCCCAACTGCATTGTTCTTTTTACCGAGTGACGGGAGTGTTTAATATGCTACGGTGTCACCCTAGCTTCAGTATAGTAAATGCTCTACAACCTGAGCTACGAGACCATTAAACAACAGTGTGATTCTGTGTAGTGATTCAGCAGCTGTCACACTTGATACGGCCACATACAACTTCGTAGCCATGCATGCGGATGAGTCTCAACCAATCAGGATTGCTGATGACACGTACGACGAAAGCTCCCTGTAATTGGTCATCTTCTAGTCTACCAATTACCTTTTCTGATTTATCAGATTTATTTAAACCCTTTCTACAATGCAACTACCGTGCTATTTCGCAGCCTTTGTGTTCTTACTACTTCCGTTGGCGTAGTTCTGTTGGGGGCAATTTCAATATGTTTTGTCAGTTCAGTTCATTACAAATATTGCACAATCAGCAACCATGTTCTGGGTGTGGTGGCTCTGGTTGGAATCTCTCAGCAGCAACTTCAGTCAGAAATAATGAAAAGGTAGGAAGAGAGTGAGAAGAGAACTGCAAGTTGTATCGAGTCGACGGAGTGCGGAGTGCACTCAACCCTAATGGATAAAAGGGTGTCACGTCGACGCGACAGACTACTCAGTTTGGCGGATGTCAAACAAGCCTTCTGTGTACACGATGACACTTCACCCGATATCCGACATCCGGATAACAGGACTTTTCTACTAGGTCTATAGTCACCCCGGCTACTAAAAGGTTTAGTGTTGGACCCGCCCAACCTTGAAACAGCATCCCGCTTTTTGAAGGTGTAAAGTTGAAACGCGTCACACTCACCGCCGACCGACGATAATGATTTTTTAAACTTGAAAGGTGCTTTCGATTCAGTTGATCTAGCAGCGCTTTTCAGTGTTCTTCATCGAAAAGCTATGCCCCATAAGTTCGTGAACCTAATGAGATCATTGTATTCTCATACTTCTGGCTGCGTTAGAGTTTACGGTGAACTATCTAGTCCATTCGAAACGACCAGTGGTGTTCGACAGGGATGTCCTTTGTCTCCATTCCTGTTCAACTTCGTCAGGGACGAAATAATTGAGAGTGCGCTGCAAAATCTTCAGGATGTAGGCGTCGAACTAGGAAATAGTGAAAAGCTGTGTGACCTAGATTACGCAGACGATGTTGTCTGCTTGTTGGAATCCACGGAACATGCTCAGCGTGCACTAGATAATCTCGCAAGAGCTGTAGCTCCATTCGGCATGTGCTTTGCACCTTCAAAGTGCAAGGTGATGTTACAAGACTGGACGTTAACAATTCCGAGCTTGATGCTCGATGGGGAGGTGTTGGCAGTTGTCGACAACTTCACCTACCTCGGTAGCTGCGTGACGACGGATGGGAGCACTGTAGTAGAGGTGAGCACGCGGATATCCAAGGCTCGAGCGGCGTACGCTGGACTGAAGCACTTGTGGCGTCGATCTGACATTTCACTGAAGTTGAAAGGTCATGTATACTGTGCTGCAGTGCGTTCAGTTTTGTTGTATGGTTGCGAAACTTGGAGTCTGCGTGCTGAAGATATTCGTCGTCTTCAGGTTTTCGACCACCGATGTTTACGTGGTATCGCTAGGATTGAGTGGATTAGCCGAGTAAGCAACGATGAGGTCAGAAAGCGAGTATTGGGTACTAATTCAGAGAACGTTTTGTCACAGCGTATCCAGCTTAGTAGACTTCGTTGGTTGGGGCACGTGTTACGTATGGCAAACACACGTCTGTCGTACCGTGTCCTATTCTCCGCCCCTCCTAGGGAGTGGAAGGGACCACATGGAGGTCAACAGATGACGTGGCAACGAGAAATGAGAAAATGTACAGCAGACTTAGGAAAAGTAGGTGCTTCACGTCTTCGTGGTTGGGGTCCAAAAGATCAGTCTGGAGACACTGAAGGATATGGCTGCGAACCGTGAACAGTGGCGATCGTGTTGTCGAATCAGAATGTTTGATCGATGTGCGTTTGTACAGTTAGACTGTGTATTCCGTGTGTTGGCTACTGGGGCATTCTTTCCTTTTCCCACCCATGTAGGTCCAGTCCCTGTCCATCTTGTATATTCATACTTTCTAATTCGACGTGCAACATGGTGAGAAAGGCAGTGGTCAGTGGGGCTTGCCCTACTGTTTAACGCTGCACGATGATGATGATGATGATGAGGTGTAAAGTGCACGCACAACGTTGTTACGTAGTTGTTCAAACTGACTAGAAAAGCTTGCAACTTACCTGGATCTTCACTCAGAAGAATTTCATCGTCCGCATATTCATGGCCCAACACATTTTCACGCGGGAAGAGTTCAATATTGCAAGTCTCACATGAAAAATTGCGGTCTGTAGGACCTGGTCAAACACAAAATTAAAAAGAAAAGAAGCAAGGAGAAACCCTGACATACACCGCTTTCATGGTGAACTCGGGTGGTTCTCTCGCTAGCACTATCCGCGGGCGTCGGACAAGCGCGGTGGAAAATAATATCAGCTAGCCATTCAGACGTGATGTTAACGAAACTTATTCCCATGGGGTTTTTTAGGAGGATTGCCCTTGTTCTTACAAATCGTTGATCACCGATCTACACCAACTTTTCGCTGTTTGCACCGCCTCAAACCAAACTAACGAGTTTTTTCAATGCACTGACAACACTGAACCTCCATATTTGAAAAGACATGGAGGCAACCCATCCGGTCCACCAGCCTTACGTCATTTAAGGTAGCCTATCTCACGGAGAACCTTCTTTTCTGACGGAAGGTCCTTATCTATATACAGACCCCTGGTCATCGTGCTAGTTAGCAAACTTGTCGTGGATAAAGGCCAGTTGAACTGCATCTCGGAATGCTCCGCCCAGTGAATTAAATGACGTCCCACAGTCTGAATCAGTAGGCAGTTCGATTCTTAGAGTAGTTCGCTAACGACTGGCTTTCGAGGGACCGGTATTTCTAATCCGACAGAAACGGTTGCGGCTGTTGCCGGTGGCCGCAGCATTTTCTACCTCCCTACAGTTCAAAATCCACCACTGCTTACGATCAGTTGTTAGGCTACGAATCATTTGGAGTTTAACGTATTTCCTTGCCTGATCGTATCTTGAATCCAGAGGAATCCAACTGCGCTCATCTAACAGTGCAACTAAGAATACAAATTCACATCATTTGTTCCCGTGTCTAATTATTGGACCTTGGGCAACACTAGCAGCTCCAAATAGAGTCCGTTTGATCTCTGTCCATCGCTGTTCTTGATCCTGGGCATTTGACGACATCCATAACCGAGCAGATGATCTTGTTTGAAAAGCTTATTGGCGGTTATTGTTGCTGCGGGGTTTGGTTGGCTTCGGCGTTGTTTCGGCCACCGACGAGAGTTTGGCTGAAACTCGCACGGACAAAAGAGTGGTCTGTGTCCACAGACTTGGACCAAAATGATCGACAGCCTTGAATTAATCGGTGAGAGCGGTAACCGATAACACGGTGGTCGATCGGGGTCTATCGCTATCAAGGCACAGGAGGACGCCAGATTTATCATTACAATGAATATGTGAATGGGTATGAACTAGCTGTCTAGGGAACTGTGGATATGTCTCTTATCCGTCGCTAAACGTGAAATATATTTTTACCAAGTTATAGGAGTTAGAGTGGGACGTCCCGACATTCTAACATGTGTGACGATCGTGATCCAGTCACTATATATATATATATATATATATATATATATATATATATATATATATATATATATATATATATATATATAAAGGCGTGTATGTGTGTGTGTGTGTGCGGATCAGGTGTTGTCAACCTGGAGCTGAAGCTGAGGGATCTCTCGCGGTGATCGATAACCCAACTGGAATGTGGAAGCAGGCCTTTCAGCAGGCCCTCTAGGGTAAAGTGCGTGAGGCACACAAAACAGTTGAAATCACATTTCTGTCATCGAATTTCTCGGACGGCAGCGATCATACGGGGATTGTTTGGCTGTCAAACTGGTGTGAATGTTTTTGTCTTTTTAGAAATCCGTTCCAAAACAGCTACTGAACTTCAGTTAAAAAAAGACACAAATAAACGAGTATGTCAACTAACCTCGTGCAGAGAAATTCAACATATCACGGGAGGGTGCAGTTGAATTTTGTCCGCCAATACTGACTTTGCTATTTTTCTTCCAAAACAAGACAAAAAATGTCCGCAATAATAACAAACTGTTCAGACCGAGGAACGTCGGGTTAGAAATCGTTGAGGAATAAGTGACTAGTATGATATTTGGAATGTCCGGAATGTCCGCGTGTGTCTATCTGATGAAAGAAGTTTGACTAATCCCAGAACAGTGAGGAGAAGGAAGAAATCACGCACAAATATGCATGCGGTTTCTAAAGTGAACATTGTACAAAAGTCAATATGTCAGCTCTTCTTTCCCGAATGTTCTTTTTCTTCTGTCTACGGATCGCCAAAACCGTGAGTTGACCAGTGACAGAGATGGTGAAATTTTAACTCGTGACAGCACAGTTCACACGGTGCGGTGAAATTCATGTCCTCATTGCAAACAGTTTAACTGTTCATATGGGAACAAGATAACCCTGGGGGGAAAGGAACACGTGTAGTCAGTTAGTCAACCAGTCAGATAGTAAGTCAGTCATTTGTTAGTCGGTCAGTCAATCGATGAACAGGGAAATGCAAAATTACGCGTCATATTCGCGGGCCGGGATCAGCATCACGTTCGAGGGTGACATCATCGACCTTTGGCCACCAAAGTTTCGGAGCTTGAACCAACTTCTTTTGCAAACACAAACTTGTCTGTAGGAGTCAGAAGCTGATTGCCTCAATCATCGCCAAATTCTCATATCTGACTGCTTTTAACACATTCGGTCAGACTTTATTCGGGATGCTGAAAGATGCTTGCGTATCACCTGTATAACCAGACGAGGATAGTACTTCATACAACTCTTCTTCCATATTCGAACTCATGTGGTAGGCACAGTTTATTATGACCAAGTGGATACTTTGTAGAATATGATTCATCACGCAGCGTTAAAGCCCAATTCATCATTGAAAACCGTGGAAGCCATTTCATCCTTGTTAGGAATCATCAGCAGGAGTCATCACAGAAGCCACTCGCTGTGAGGGAAACGGATTCTTACTGTTCAAAGCCAGTGACGAAAGGGAGCTATATTATGTGGAGTATATGTTCAACAGATAGCTGAGAGCCAGCCCGGACGCCCGCTTGTTAGATACTAGGCTCACAGTCGACCACCCCAGGTTCGAGCCCCACTGGAGAAGCCCAGGGGATGTGCACTGTTGAAGATTCCTAACCATGATGAGACAGCTGTACGATGATGAGTTGAACAGTAATACTGCATGACGAATTATATGCTGCAAACCTAATCTCCTACTACTCATATACAGATACTCAGCCGTTCTACCCCATTCAAGCACACCTGTAACACCACTTATGTGGTCAAAGGTTGATAACGTCACTCAGGAATACAATGGCAGTCTAAATCACTGTCGTCTTGTTCATCTACTGGTTGACCAGATGACCGTAAGCGATCCATCAAGGTCTGTCTACCTGTACCTAGAATGAGGAATTTACAATTGCTTTCTTTTTTAACATCAAATATAGTTCAGTGTGACAAACTCCATTTGAACCAAACACATTTCCTTTCCTTGAACGCGTAATCCATTCACAAACGGTAAATTCCCGCACACAAAAACCGGCATCGTGCGTATCTGAGTCATTCCAACGGAAACCTTGTCGGCGTTGTCCGGTGGTTGATCTTAGAAGCTGGGTATGTGTATGTGAACGGGCTCGAATGATCTGCCAGCACATTCCTTGGTAATGTGTGTCATAATTATGCAAACCAATCATACCGCTCGGGACTGAGTTGCTATTTGTGTGTGTGTGTGTGCATGCGTGTTTTATTGCGAACATTGTCGATAAAATGTTTTACGCTGTGCAGTGAGGTACCATTACACACCATTGGCAATTCCACTGAGTGATAATATTAACAGTTATCCTGATTTTTGATCCGACCGTTTGTTGTCCTATCGAGACTCGTTACATTCGCAGCAATAAATCCGCTTACTTCGAACGACTTAGTCGCCGAAAAACAATAGGCTTTTAAACGCAGGGATTACGTGAAGGTCATCAGCTTGACGAAATCAATTAAGATCGAGTTATCTAGACCGAATTATTTGTGTACATCCTACCTCCTGGATCATAAGAATCGTCACTCAACATGAGGGTGACTAAAAGATTTATGTGGAGGTTCACCCGTAAGCAAATCTGCAGCTGTGGATATCAAAGCCCTCAATCAACCAGTCGATAGGAACGTTAAATCTCTCATTTCCGTAAATGCCGGAGACGATTTTTCAAATGTGTCTCCGTTTTGTATTTCTACTCTTGATGTTTACAAAAAACGATTCTACCAAGTGCTAGAAAATCCTCTACTTCGGACGGCCTCAGTTCTGTAGTCTTCAAGGGGTGTGCGGCTACACTGTTGTTGTGTCCACAACCGGTAGCAGAACACGTAATGCTGGCGTTGCATTTATTTATGCGATTGTAAACACAAAACCCGGCCGTAACCGGCGAGTAAGCGGCAGACAAGCAAGTGAGTTGGCATAAAGAATTAAACTACTTGTGCCGTCACGCGCAGCGGAGGAAGACCAATCAGTACACAGCAAAATCGATAGGTCAGTACTGCTGGCGCTAAAGGATGGTTAAAGATCAAGGCAAATTGGGAGTATGTCCATTGATGAGAGGAATACTGATCGGTTGTCCGCGTAGTGTGCGAGATCCTAACCAGACACAACAACTGTCACCTATTCTATCCGAGCTGCTCAGTCAGTGCCTGAAAAACAGAAAAATTCCCGACGGCTGGAGGTTAGCGTACATCTCCTCTGTTCCTAAGATGGATTCTTCCCAATTCCTTCCCGTTGCTTGTACTTCCGTCGTCCTGAAATTTCTTAAAACTCAGTTCTACCACATGTGATGTTTTCGCTTAATTTTTCTGACCTTACCAGTTAGCTTTTTAATTCGCACTGCCCCTCCTTTAGGCCCTTGTCACCGTAGCACATTAAACACTCCCGTCACTCGGTAAAAAGAACAATGCAGTTGGGACGTGCCTCGTTGACTACACTGACGATTCTTGCTGTGTCGACAGGTCTGAGCTTCTCTTCTTCTCCAATTCAGGTGCTCAGCCTCCCACTTAGTTCTCTCTTGATTGATTGTTTCCGTGATCGTGAACAGTTCATCTGTCACAATAGCACCAGCGATTCTTTTCTTGCTTCGATCCTTGGAATTCATCTAGGTGCCGTATTATTACCGTCTCTATTTTCACCCTACCCCCACGACAGTAGATTCCTTATCAAATACACTGAGGAAGTCACACTTGACTCGCCCTATTTCCGTACCTGCTCTTTTCAGATCTATCAAAATGGCATCGAAGAACTTTCTGAATGGTTCGCTACACATAATTTGGCTAATAATCCCCTCAAATGTGAAAACATTCTATTCTCCCTCAAGAGAATCCAAAAGAACCATGGTTTCTACTAACTCTTGCACCTCAGTACCAATTACTGGGAAACCACTGAATCACCGGGATTCCCTAAAGTAATTTGTAGTAACATTGGTCCGAAACCTTATCTGATCGCGGCAAGTAAGCCACATTTTTACGAAAATCAAATGTTTGTTCTTTTCCATATCGCGTCTCAAATTCCACTCCCTACCGACACACGTCATCGAAAGATTTGATTTTTTTTGTGTGTTCCACTCCACTGGCTCCATGTCTCTCCTGTCATTTTTCCAGGTCTGTTATCCAAAGACTCCAAATTACTACGTAGACTTCCCAAGTTCCTAAATAAAAAACAAATATTATTTTACTTACTTCTAACTTATTATAAAACAAATTAAAACAATTCAGGAAGGAATTCACGACTAATGGAAAGCTTCCGAGTGGGGAAGTGACTAGTGGTGGTGGCAGGAATCGAACCTGGGTGGTAATCGGTCATAGTCCACGATGATAACTGTCTGACCACCTCGTTTTGCAGTGGATTGGTGATTCAGCAGCTGTCACAATTGATACGGCCACATACAGCTTCGTAGCCATGCATGCGGATGGGTCCCAACCAATGAGGTTTGTTGACAACAAGTATGACGAAAGTTCCATGTGATTGGTCATCTTCTAGTCTACCAATTACCTTTTCTGATTTATTAGATTTATTTAGACCCTTTCTGCAATACAACTACCGTGCTATTTCTCAGCCTTTGTGTTCTTACAACTTCCGTTGGTGTAGTTCTGAGGGGAGGGGTAATTTCATTTTATTTATCAGTTCATTTTATTGTGATTACTACAAGTGGTAGGCCGAGACACTGATTCACATAATTCGTCGCTTCCCAAGACATTAAAACTTGCCATCAGCTGTCCACGTAAATACTCACTGATTCTACTCTCTTTATTCCAGAACACCTAATTAAATGCGTTTCCTCTTCTGTTACACGTTCCAGTTATACACACCATGTACGCTCCCGAACTTATGGCAGTTCCACCATTCTGTACCTGGCAATGTTTGTAAACAACCACGGACCTTTAACATCGCATTTCAAAGACCGATTGAATTTGTAACTCATCAGAGCCAAATAATTTAGCAATGACTACGTGGTTTTTCTCCTAATTCAAGAACATTTCATTTGGTTATTCGGAAGCTGAATATCCACCTCCCAGGGCTGCACACAGTATCTTCTTGTGTTGTCTTGATATCCACGCCAAGTTTAACGTCATCGTTCGACGCGGTCTGTTTGTACCTAAGTGGGATAGCAACAACTTTTGAATTCTCCACGATCTTATTCAAAGTTTAAATTTGGCGAAGCTTTCAAGTGGCAACTATGTAATTGGAAAATTTCAAATATTTACCAGATATCCCGCCCCTCCCCCCAGGTTACAACTTAGATGTCGAAAGTAAAGAAGTTAATTTTAGTGGTCCCAGTCTGGGCAATCCATTTGAATGTCCAACCTCCATAAGTTAACAGCACATTGACCTAGTGATTGGAAGTTGTCGAAGTATGACATAACATCAATCTATCAAGAAAAACGCGCACGATTCAGACAGTTTGTTGGCTGCTTGCAACAACAATTCATTTCCCATCTATTTTGTCCTTTTCTCTCCCTCTACCTATCTATCTATCTCTTTAACCCTCTATCTATCTATCTATCTATCTATCTATCTATCTATCTATCTATCTATCTATCTATCTATCTATCTATCTATCTATCTATCTATCTATCTATCTATCTATCTATCTATCTATCTATCTATCTATCTATCTATCTATCTATCTATCTATCTATCTATCTATCTATCTATCTATCTTACAGTGGCTCGTTTTCTCGCCCAAATGGGCTTTAATTACTTTCAGTGAACAAGAAGCCGGGTGAATGAATCGACCGGTGGTTGAACGGAAACTTTATACGTGGGAGACAAAAATTTGGTTAAAAGATTACTTCGCATTGGAGGCGCTTGAGGTACTTTTGACAGGTTTGTTAATATGATCCCAAATTAGTCAAACTGTGTGTTCATTATTTTATTAGACGAATTAGGTTTGAGCAAAGAACTCATGAGCTGCATAAACAACCCGATAATGTGTTTAACCAAATTCATAAATCAGCATCCATTTCGCTAGAGAAGGAAGAACAATGTTTTCAGATTTCATGCTGACCATCAATTTCCTATGTTCCCAATCCACTACCAAAACACATAATACACGATTAAACAAAGTTCACATAGTATAGACCAGTTATCATTCGGATGACCAAGCAAACGGACAATTAGGGAATTACGGAGGATTGTACCAGAGTGACAACCAATTCAGTATCCTTGTAGCGGCCATTGGACACATAAATGAATAGTGACGGTCACTTGCAATGAAAAATGCAAACCAACTGTTTTGATGTATCCCATCAAAGTCCGAACCACCCAGTCTAATCAATACAAAATATTCCGTTTATATTAGGATTCCAGGTGATCGCAGCCATAAACGTTATGCTAAGCGCGTTGGTCCAAAATCTTTTCCATAACCGGATCTTCTGACTGGCTCTTTTAGTTACAAACCATATTGCCCGATTTTGTTTCGTTCGGTTAGAGCAACTGTTGACAGCATATGGGCTGGTTTCGTTTTTCTTTGACACGAAGTGATTGCGTCATCGATGCACTCTGCTGGCTCTAGCTTCGCCATCGATTTTGCACGAGCGATGACAAAACGGTTTGTTAAGGGGAAAGGGGCCGTCAATCGATGACTTATCAGCCAACGGATTCACATCAATTAGGATCAAAAGAAGAATGGTAAGATGAGATCACAAATCATTAGCAAGGCAACACCAGTTGCGTAGTACATATCTGTTAAATACCAATTGCAAACTTCATCCCGTAAATAGTTACAGCCTTCAACAAACTTTCACCTAATCAGATCAGAGGAATATATATATATAATATATATATATATATATATATATATATATATATTGCGAGATACGACCATTTTGCTCACTCCAGCTGGTCGCGTACGTAAATATCAGTCTGTATATGAAGCGACAAGGCATAATGATAATAATAATATCTGACTTCCTTTATTTATTGCCTGGCAGGGTATGTTTATGAAAGAGGATTGCAGTCAGTCGATGGCTGCCAAGTGGGGACTTGGTCGGCGGTGAGGGGAATCGAACCCGGGATATCACAATTTAAATGCCACGATGACGATCGTTTGACCACAGTCGAGATAAGCAGTGGAAAATGGGGAAACTTTTTATCACAAATAGGTCAGCAATTTTTGTGGTGTTGGGATAAAGTCACGGAAGTGTCACAGTTTGCAATAATTGCTTCTGTGCACAAGGAGGGGGTGGGGTGGTTCTGTCTTCACTGAATGCTTGATGTTTTGCATTCCGGTGGCCTAATCGCACTATGAATGACCAAATCATGCCACCTCGATAACCTGTTGAATGCGAATGCAGTTTAATTGAGCCACTGAAATGAAACGCAATTTCCGGATGTGCTGTATCACTCGTTGAACCAAGTGTCTTTCTGTTCACCAAAATTGCGAGGGAAATAGCATATATGTGAAAAATGCTTGCATCTTGCAATGTGTTCTTTTCGTTCTTATCAGATGGATGAAGGGGATGCAATGTTTCAAACATCCACCGCTCGGTCTTGTGATGATGCGAAATTCAGTAACTAAGTCAACTCGGTGACATGCTCCGGCATTGGATGGTAAATTTCCACCGCGAAGACTCAAATTTTGGGGATGTGCTGGCGCCTTATGGAAGGAAATTTGCGCACTATCCTCCCGATAAACCCTATACCACAGCTACATGGAATGCGTTTATCCGTAGATGGATTGATAGATAAGTGAATAAGTGAGTGAATACAAACAATTGAAAGTCATCGACGGGTACGGATTTTATCATGTGAAGAAGTCGACCACCGAGAATGGGCCTATAAACCTCCACAGTTCGGAAATTCAATCACCCGTAGTCGCAGATCGAAGACTTCTTGGGTATCTCACTTTAAAAAATGGATTTACTGACCATATGGTTATTTAGTGTCAACTTTATCATCCTTTTTATCTCTGACATACTGCAAAGGATTCTCACGGACTGAAGTAACACTGAAATGAGTCGTGAAAAAACAAGTCAGCAAACCAAGCGGTAAATGCCTGACAGTAAACAGATGAGGTGTTCAACACGATTGCTCGCTTCCTTTATTAACTTTGCAGTGAGAACCTTTTAATCTAATGGCATTGGATGTGTAGCAGAAATCGACGGACAGACTGAAAATTGCAGTACCCACTTTAGGGTTAATAATGAGGTTAGTGAGGTGATTGTTACCCAGAGGAATCCCAACCCTATCGGACAGAGTCAAGTGACAAAAAGATGATACAGATAAGTGAGTTGTAAACAGAATCCCAACTCAAATGCCTCGAAGGAAACAAGGTATAAATGAACTTCAGGTGTCGTGATTTTTCATCGTTTTCCCTCTCAACTCACCCCTGACTGCAGAAAAGACCACTTTTGACCCAGAAATATGAAAAGCCTTAATCAACTAGAAACTGTGAATCCATAGGGTTGTGCCCCAATGATCGTATGGTTCACAGGAAAACAAACCTCGGCTCTTAAATGAAAGAAACTAAAATTCCCAAACTAAGCCTTACGATCGGCTGCTCCACAAATTGTCGTGAACGTGGTCACTGTCATTTCGCAATTATTCTCATTTTGCTAACATGCCATCCAGAACCTGCAACTAGAAGGAAACTTTCACTCGGATCAGAAACGTTCCATGCTCTGTACCATCATTCACAAGTTGCTTTTGCGAAATTAGACAGAAATCAAGCTCGGCTAGAGAACCTAAGCGGGCCGGCTGGTAAAAAGCATCCTAGTCGTAAAACCCTTCGGAAGATGACCGTTCCTCGATTGGTCAGTGTTAACATTCGGTACCCATATTGAAAGATGCTTTTCCTAACCAGTCCTGGGCTTTGAAATTCGCCCGAACATCTTTTTAAGTAGTACTCAAGAATCTTTGTGAAGTGAAGGCGTCAAAAGCGAGCTCGTTTCCTTTAAGCACTTCGGGTGCTTTCATTAGGACAGAAGATAATACAAGAAGAGTACATGCGGAGCTGAATTAACCCACATATATTTCGAGCGGCCCAACGTATCTGAAACTGTCTTCACTTTCTGTTGTTACGGTAAAGACTGTCGATCGCCAAATTTTCATTAAAATTTCTCTCCTTTCAGAAGCACTGCCATAAGTAATCTGCATTTGGTTCCCCTATGCTACCAAAGGGACATCAACCTCTTGTTTGATTATTTATACCATTAGTTATTATTATTTATTCCATTGCTATCGGATTGCTTATGCATTGCTGTTGGTGATTTTAATCATTCACCTACGTACCCTTTACCTACTTTGCTTTGAACGACCTCTGCGTCATCCAACTAAGGAAAATTCTGTTTGAACAGAACTCCCACCAATCGGTGGTGGTCCAGAGGTCTAGAGCGTTTGCTGACCTTCTCGGAGGTCGGATGTCTGAATCCCCGCCACCGCCGATTACTTTGGTGGTAGGCAGTAACTCGATGTCATTCGGCTCGTTACCACACCTGACCTATTGGGACTTTACACGGTTTTCCGTCACTCCAAGTCTCAGGTTCTGGTTACCGGATTTCCTTAACAGTGCAGTGGACCTTCGTGGTTATGGGATATACCCCTTCAACTGCACTCATGAGCAAGTATGTAATAAAGAAAAACCTCTTGGACTATTTTAATTCACAGTTACAAGCTCCTGTTTCAACGCGTGATCAAGCTCTCATCACTATCAGACCGCAGATTTATTCATGTCCAGCACACTGTTCAGTCGTCTGGAAGAGGAAAATAAAAGTCACCTCGAGAAACTGGTGACCCATCAACATTGTCCTCCTTAGGAAATTCTTTTTAATTCTATCCGTGAATTTAGAATGCCCTCTTTGCTCACCGGACTTATTCACGGATACACCGAATGCGGTATTTGACTTATGTTGTCTGGTGGACTGCGCATTTTATTGACGCTAGAATACATTCTCTATTGCTGTACTCTCGTAGAAGTCAAAAATAACATGCTTATAATCTGCATGACCGGGCTTCAGTGAAATGTTGCTCACTTCTGAGTAAGAAGGAAATATAACAATTGAATGTGCTATTTTGTTACCAATTGTTCTTTATCACGAGAAGTAACTTTTCTTCGGCACAGAATACTGCTACTATACAAACAACGGGTTTGGTCAATAAACCCCAGCCTGGTAGTCACGCTTATGTGCTAGTCCACGGACACCTAGCCATCTCATAACTCATGTGTTCCTTCCGAACCAAAACCATTTTCTTCAGAAAAATTTGTCACGCTTCTTTGAATCAAAAAACAACTTTTGTTACGGGTCCGGATGACCTATCTCCTACTCCTCTCGAACTTGAGAGAAGTCCGCTACCCAAAATAACGGCTTCCTTTATCATTAAATCCGTCGATTTTGATACTTTTTTGCCTCCTGAAAGTCCGCAAAAGAGTTGTCCATTCCCTAAAACATTCTACTCCCAAGATTTGGTCCAAACATTTTCGTTCCAACTTTGTCAATTCCTCTGCGCTCAGATGGATCGAACGCGTTAGCCCTCCCGGTCGATTACGGTCATTGTTTGTTGCTACCCCGAATCCTCCAGCAATTTGCATTCAAACCCGACCGGGTGCGCTCTGGACGCAGTTGCCATTTGATTCCACACAATTGGTGCATGTGATGCGAGAGTAGTGCAACCCAACGATTCGACTGGGCAACAAGATTGAGAATTAATACACGAGGAAATATCTGCGAAAGCATTGAAATTGACAATGTCAATACCACTCAGCAACGGCACGATAGGTAGAGACTGAACATTTTTGGGACTGATGAAACATTTACGACCAAGTTAAGCGATCAGGAGCCCATGGAAAACATTACTTCGAAAACAAATCGTAAAATCAGAGGGTATATATAAACCGAGAACAAAGTGGTTTGACACACCGTGATTTTTTTACCATTCCATTGATCCGTAAATGCCCATCAGGCATCCCTTTTGTTGCACGGAGAACAAAAGTCGGATAACTTTACTTGTTATGCTACCTCCTTTGTGCCATTTGTATCCGGGCAATTGTGACTCGATCGCGGCCACTTTGACCACAAACAGAAACAGTCCTGCTGTGATAGAAAAAAACCGGTAGCTGCATACCAGAGAGGTTGACAGATAACCGTGTTCTTTGACAAAAAGTGTGGAAAACATTCCTGCATGTCTGGGTCCCAAAACCACCCTGCGTGGCACGCCTGTGCGACGCAGGTATGGTGATATGGACCGAGTAGGTGATGTAAACAACCGTTTTGCAATTCTGGAATTTCACTGGCTAGTGTGTGTGTGTGTGTGTGTGTGTGTGTGTGTGTGTGTGTGTGTGTGTGTGTGTGATATTTCAAGCGGAATCACACACGTTCCGTTAAAATAACCGAGCAAACTGGTTCAAACAATATGATGAAAAATCAATGATTTATTTTCTTCCCAAGTCCTATCAAGAATTTGCTGTTGGCATGGGTCAAAACATGGTGCAAAAATAATTGTTTATTTGTTCCCGGCGCGAGTGGTAAAATGGGTGAATTGGGATTTCTTCGGCCAGCATTATTTGAATTTTCCTAGTAAAGTTTGACATGTTCTTTTATCCGAAATAAATTCGGAGGGGTAGCGAAAGAGTAGCGATGTGTAATGGTAATGATTCGACTGTCTACACACGCGGTCCAGCTCGCTATAGCTTCATTACCAGTATCAAGCCAGTCCGGTAAAGCCGGATTGTAATTGTTAGATCGTGTAGGTCCAGCTAAGTCGCTTTGTGATTGGTCAGGACGTTATCTGCCAATAAGTACATGCCTGTTTTCGTATATTAAACGAGTGAGCACCAATCAAATGGGACAGAATACATTCTTGCTGTTCTTGTTTGGTCTTGTCGTTCTTCCAGTGCGCGTAGTCCGGGTCCACGTTATTTCATTAAGTGCGACTGGCCGGTTAGATACGTTTCCTACAGTAGTTCATTTTTGGCGTCATTTCACTGCGTCTTAACTGGTGCCTGATTCATAATGATGAGTACCTAGTTTTGGTTCTATATTCGCACATAAACACAGTTTAAGCTGGCATCCTGTAGACAGATCTGAGCATGGAATCGATTTTCGCCGGTTGATCGTTGTCTCTTTCGTGAGTATTTCGTACCAGAAACTCATTTTCACTTGTTCGGAAGAAAGTGTTTCTGTTAGTTTTTGTGATTTGTTTCTACCTTCCAACTTGCCTTGCATGGTGCAAATACCTTGATTGCGTTACGTTATGTACGAAGCATCCCTGGTTAATCTCTGGTTGAACTGAACTTGGAATGTTCAGCCGCGTGGTCACGTGGGTTTCTTCAAACCCACATTCTGCTTCGTGGACAACATTTGATTTGGGCCAAAATGAAAGCTTGTTACCACCACAGGCAGCGACATCTATGCTACGTACTAAAACAGAGAAGCGATAAATTACGTCCGATCAACTTCCGGGACCAAAGAATAATGTAATATGTGACTTACATCATTATCTTCTTATGAAATTCACCACAGACAATACCAAGATAATGTATACTGCAGGGATGTGATGATATCTTCAATTAGATCCAGATGGGTAACTGGGCAATTTTAAAGTTTACCCCCCCCCACCTCCCATCTCCCCTATCTTCAATAAATTTCATCATGTAGCCTAGGGTTCCCAGACGTTCGATACAGGAATCTTATTCATTTGAACCTTGGAAACCTGACAAGCAATAACTCAGATAGAGTCTCCTTAACTTTCTCGGACATCACGAAAGGAGCACTTGCGCTCATCATCCAATCCCGACCTTCATCGAAGAACCACGCCAGCCGAGAAAAACCATCTGGAAAACTGCTCGACTCACTTCATAGCAAGGGTTAAACGACTGGTTGCCTTTTTTAAACAGTGACAGATGACTCCCAAACTTACTCACCTAATTTCGGCTTCATTACTGTGGTGTTCCCATCGTAGTCAAGCATTGATATGATGTAATCACACAGGTGACAAAACTTATCTACTTCAGTTAGGGCTATTGTTATTTCAGTGTAGGGTTAACGCAGTTATGCAGCAGTATTTTACGCTTCGAAGTTGCATCCCAAACATCTCCACAAAGTTATTAAGACTGTCTGGCAATGAAGTGTATCTTACTAGGGTTTTATGTCAGAAGCATGAGATCATAAGAGTATCCCAGGTCACGCAGTTTACTGTACGGAGAAAGGTCAACAGCTGTACTGCGATATAAGAGTAGGATCATTTCTAGATTCTATTTGATAGCAACGTTCTAAAGGAAGGGTGATATCAGGCGGCTTTGTTGGAGGAGGAGGAAACCCCAAGGGACTGAGACAAACTCCTTTTTTTAATCATGAAGACTGACGATAGCAAACACTCAAGCACTGTGCCAGAATCGCTTTTCGGGGGCAGGTGGAAACACATGCCCCATACAGTCTAAGAAAAGGTCCGAAATCGACGAAATTCTCATGTGCACTCTATTCACTTGCGATGAATAAAATCGTCCGGGACATAATTATCGTCTAGCAGTACGAAAGCCTTGTTGACCAAGGTAATCATTCACCTGTGGCCCTCAGGAGAGGAATTTCGTGACGATGGAATTGCCTGAAATGAAATTAGAAATCACACCGACTGACACTGAAACGTATTGTCCTTTAGCACATAAAATGCGCCACTTATATAGGCATGAGATAAGGAAGGGAACGCATTCACACGCAAGTATTGATCAATCAGTAATGTGATTGGTGGGCACACACTTGCCAGGTACTGTCACTTGACACGGAAGTAGGCTGTGTGTAAGAGATACGTGTACTATTATAATCAATACACATGGTTGGACTGAGGTGACTCATAAGCGCACGGCACATTAGTTTCTGTGCAGAAATGCATGGACGCTGGTTGGAATGTATATCGAACGAATGAACCATGACTAATCCTAACTGGTTTTCTAGAAATGCATGTGAATAGGACAGAATCACCACAGATTTATTATATCATCTTTCAAGGAGATCAGCACAATAATCGGATTTCGTTTTTTACCATCTTTTTTGTTTCAACTTCCATTAATGAGTAGTATTATCTCCGATGGTAGGATTCATTAATCATCCAACTGGTTCCTGATTGCAGCAGTTACTCTTCGGTTCCTTGCATTGTACTCCTAATCAAACAATAGGGGTTCCTATTAGTGTCATAAACCGGATATGCGCTACGTAAACAAGTTGTTCATCGTAAACCAGACAGATAGATATCACTAAAAATAATCAACCATAAAAGTACTGCTCCTATACATCCCAACTATCCAATCCCATTTAAATCGGTATTTATTCACACGTAGGATACAATCGTGTGGTTTGTTTGCCTTGCTTCGCCTGAATATGTTCAGTTCGTGTAACTTACTCACGTTGGTCGTCACTCCGTGGTCCAAAACTATTTTTGAACAATTAACTACTTACTTATCCAACGAGTAGTACCCACACTCCATCACATTATTATCAGTCACAGTGGTCCTCCCAATCTCCATCCACCACATTGTACAAATATTTGAAGACAGCTGATGTCGTTTCAATTGAGTCCTGATCGTTGAATTCGCAAACGTTTAACCTATCATCGTTGCGTGAAGTGACAGCCACTTTGTGCTCCCGTATTTGGAGTTATGCCCTAAAGCATTACGATGGTCACCTAAAATCACCCTATTATGATACATTTTAGGGTAATCAATGAGATTTGAGTCCATTATGTGGTATTTCCTTTCTTCAGTTTGTTAAGCTACACCCCTCGTATTGGATATCTCCAATTCTTCGTGCAGATGCATTGTCGAAGAATCGCATACCCAAGATTCGAAAAATAGAATTCACTGTGTAAAGCGGGAGAGGTCAGCCTTTTAAAGTTCGGTACTAAGTAGTTGTAAAATATCAAGGTCACGTGAGAGTTCAAGTCCACGGTTTGAGATGCCCTTTCAGTATTCACATGCCAGTATGGGAACCGTCACTTCGGGTACCGAAGAAGACAAATTTATAGCCGACGAAAGGTTTGCGACCTCAACCCATCGCTCGCCGATCAGTAACCAACAGAAAATAGTCATTCTTGACTAAGCATATCACCGTGACTGAATTTAGGCGAAAGTAGAATATAGTAGATTCATTCAGATGCTCATCATCTCAGTTTTCTTAAGTGAGGCAAGGGAGCAGGTTGTTCGACACATTTAATCTTGTTCAGAGGCTTTTGATCGCTGTGCTTGGCGTTTAGGTCTTAAATATTTCCTCACCAGTCGAGGTGACATCATCAGTGCGCGTGAACAGCGCCAACGTGAACCACAATCAAGGCTTATTTTCAAAAGTATTGAGAACATACTTCGTCTTCTCCGGTAAACAGTACCAACAAAATACCTTTATCCTCGTTAAAAATGACCTCATTTACTGACTAGCTGGAAATACATAATCTTTTGCCACCGTTTTTCCAGGATGCTTTACAGCTCTTTTTGTGTACTTTTAGTAAGCTAATAATTCATGTTTTAGGTGTGAATTGTCATGTTTTATAACTTGTTATGCAATGATAATTTGTCATACGACCTCTTCGAATGACCACCTAGGACGTCGTAGAAGGATGACGGTTGCTAGGACTGTGTTTATTTATGCACAGTGCCATGTGCTTGAATGGCAAAGACTGAGAGGCTGAATCGAGACGGGGAGTGGGGGTTGGTGAAAGCAAATTGAACAAAATGTAATATGAATGCCGGACGGTTGCAGCTCCTATCCATTTCTTCGTGTTACCTGCAATAAGAGCACTATCACGTGACTATGTGGCATTAAGCAATGAATTTTCAGTTAAGGGCTTTTGCCGCCAAGGGTACTTCGTCGGAAATATTGGCTCAGGCCTTGAGTTACGAAGTGAAACTGGACAAATCTGTTACTGGCTATGAAAAAAGACGGTCAGAAGCATCCTAAATTATCAACTGTAGCCATCACGAAGTGAAAACATTAACATTACTATGGATTTCATAGTTGATCACCATAAAACAGACGCGCATTTGAAACGGGTGAATGATTTTGTGGTCATCTGAATGCATACACCCGCAGTGTGCTTTCCTGGAGCTTCATGTACAGAATCCGACCGACCAGCAGTGGTCAGAACCTGGTAATCAGATCGTCCAGATGTAACGAGATCGTTTTATGACTGGTCAGTTCGTTCTTTGCCAACAGAGCCCAGCTTCATTCCAAAACGAACAGGTGGTTAATAGGGCTGGTAGAATAAATACTCACTATTCTGGTCTTATCCGTTCTCAGTGTACCCAATTCCAGTTGTGATCTACGTTATTGAAAACGGGCAGATTCAAAAAACGAATGTCCAGATTCCATTTGAATAGTCAACTAATCATCAAGGACCAAACTGTTTCAAGCCTTCGCCAAACGGTCGTAATGGTAACCTTTAGCCCCCTCAGTCCTGGGTTGGAATCCTCCCACGGTTAGTCACTTTTCCCAATTGACAGCCTCAAATGGGCCACGACCCTCTTCGGGAAATAATGTATCATTTTTATTGCTGAATCTGCTTGGCCTGTTTCCAACTGTGCTTATTCACCATGACCAACATATGCCACGTTTGAATCTATTTCGAAATGTTCACACCTAATTAGACTTTGACCACATTCGTTGCATTCTTATCAGTGCACGATATTTCTACGCTCTCTCAAGCATTGAGCTTTCGTCCAGACTACGACAGAAGTTGTTGGCTACTGGCTTATGTCAGCTGTTCGGTTCAACGTTTGCACTGGGAATGACGCGCACAAGTAAGCTCCATCGAAGTTCTAGCTGATCGATCACCTGAAGTGATAACGTTTTTGTATGAATTTGAAGTTGTACATTAATTAAATATGAACATAGCTGGGGCAAATATCAAGTGAAAAGGCTAGTCAGATAGAGGAGAAGACGAAGGGGTGGGGAGGGGCACTACAAGCAAGCAGAACAAAAGCGTGAATACTGCATGCTGACTCGTTGTACAAACAATTTTAGTATTCTACCTACTCAAAGTGGACAAGCAGTCAAACTCGGCAGCGTAACGGACTTTCAGTAGCTGTCGAGATACGCGTAACACAATCCAAATACGCCAAGCCTCCAGTCGCGGGTTTCAGTGCAGTACTTAGTGAAATAATCAGAAATATATTGATATCAACCAGCCAGATAACAACTGTCACTTCACACAACGATGATTCGACACTGATGATAGGTTAAACGTTTGCGAATTCAACGATCAGGACTCAATTGAAACGACATCAGCTGTCTTCAAATATTTGTACAATGTGGTGGATGGAGATTGGGAGGACCACTGTGACTGATAATAATGTGATGGAGTGTGGGTACTACTCGTTGGATAAGTAAGTAGTTAATTGTTCAAAAATAGTTTTGGACCACGGAGTGACGACCAACGTGAGTAAGTTACACGAACTGAACATATTCAGGCGAAGCAAGGCAAACAAACCACACGATTGTATCCTACGTGTGAATAAATACCGATTTAAATGGGATTGGATAGTTGGGATGTATAGGAGCAGTACTTTTATGGTTGATTATTTTTAGTGATATCTATCTGTCTGGTTTACGATGAACAACTTGTTTACGTAGCGCATATCCGGTTTATGACACTAATAGGAACCCCTATTGTTTGATTAGGAGTACAATGCAAGGAACCGAAGAGTAACTGCTGCAATCGGGAACCAGTTGGACGAGAAATGTACCCTACCATCGAAGATAACACACATAGGACTGCATAAGTCTTCTTGATTTCATTGATCACCACCACTGATTGTTAGCACAGTTGAGAAAAGTTTAACCAACCCTGGTTTTTCACATTTCGCAGACCATCGTTAACTGGTCCGCTATTTGTCACCCTGTAGGGATTCACCTTTATTTCTATCAGTTCCATGCAAACCTCGGACATGCAAACTGTTTACTAATGGGTGTGGCCTGTGCAGAGAGCAGAAAGCACTGGAAGAATAATAGATGGCCAAAATCAATAATGCAGTGCCCGTTCTTGTTCTCACTTTGTTCGAAACGTGTTCTATAAAGCTTAAAGTACCAGGTCAACATGAATCCAATTCAGGGGAGTATAAAGAAGAAATAGATAGCCAGAGGAAAGCATTTTGTTTATTCTTGTCGGCCGCGAAAGCAAAACACGCCAGTGTGAGTACGAAACACAAGGAGGACAAACGGAATATTAAAAGTAGATTGAATTAAAAGCTCTTCCAGTGTGCACCGTATGGGAGATTGAGGTCTGTTGGATTTAGGATACGTTAATGAAAAAACGCACGCTTTGTGTCGAACGTTTTTGCGCACGGAACACGGACTGATGCGTCATGTTAAGTATCGCTTTGCTGAACGCCACTGGTTTCAGTACTGAATTGCGCAACACTTCTATGAATGAGTGGGCCAGGTCAACTTCTAACCTGATACAATTAAGTGTTGTGCAATCGAAGGGGCCTATGAGTTAACGTCATTATATGTGCCCAATGTATTGCGTCATCAATTTTGAAAGCCATTTGGGTATGTGTTCTGACAATTATTGGGTCATATAGTGATCCGTTGTGATATTCTAGTGAAATCGGATTCCAATAATTATTTTTGCAAACACGTGGCTATTTCGATGAATTCACTGTTCTTTCACAATTTGCTCCGAACGAACCCTAGCTGACTATGTGTTACATCCGGTCTGACAGTTTCTTGTCACTTTTTCACCTCATAACACCTGTATTTTCATTCTGTGGAATAAGAGAAGCGAACAAGTTGTTCCCAGTTGACAAAAAGGGCAAATGATTGCACCGTATTCCAACTGGATAACCCAATTGCCAAACATGTCAGGTTTTGATAATGAACAAATAGAGGTGAATTGCTACTTGTGGAATTCCATTTGACAATAACGGATAGATATTTTTATCAACTCATGGTATGTATGAATGTCCGTTGAGACAGCTAGAGAATTTCTTCCGGACAAATCAAACGAGCCAGAGATGCCAGACACAGAACCTGTACAAACCTCAACAGTAACCGCTTCGTGAATTTGAGTCGGACAAATGCAAGCCATTTCGGTTCGCTTTAGGTTCAGGCGATCAAGTCGACGAAATGTCAATGGGAAATGTGGGTCAAAGGTCACGGGACAAAACCAGTGCACGCACCAGTCAGCGCTTGCGTCAGGTCAGTGATCCATGTGTGGTTCAGCGAATGAGCAGGTGTGACGCGAAACCTTAATGGGAAACATCAATTTGGAGTGAGGGTAGGGGGTCAGATCGACCTTGAGTTAGAGCCTCGAGTTTGGTTGTTTTTTCGATTACACTGCTGTTGGTTCGTAATGTCTTCATTTCACTCAGACTCCCACGGAGAATACATCAAGCAAAGAGGTCCACTGATGTGTGTGTGTGTGTGTGTGTGTGTGTGTGTGTGACGGGTTGTTACGATTCAAAACCCGTGACTGAAAGGTTCCATACAGTAACGTGTTGGCGTAAGGTAAATAAACCGTTCAAGCCGTGGCAACGTGTGTGTTGTGTATATGCGTGAGTGACTCACATTCCTTCACCCACATCGAGTTGAAAGATTGGTGGATATGTATTTCAGCTGATAACTCCAAACACAACCAGATAAAACAGATGTACGGTAAATGCTTGCACAGCTTCCAAGGATGATCTGGATACTGATACCGCATGATGAATGTAAATCTTATATTGACCAGACTGAAAAGGAGAACCAATGGGATACGGATAACTAATCCGCTCACTTATCTGCATCAATACAACAGTTTACCCGAATCATATCACCCTTTGAGTACATCAGAGTAAGGATAAAAATTTACCATCTGCAAAACCCGTCTCAGTAATCAACGAAACAGTTCGAAATAAGAAATTCATTATTGATCAACAGTTCTGTTACATTTCCTTTTCTAATTGCATCCGAACTTGAAGTAACAATGTGAAGTTATTCCTTAAGTTTATCTACTGACGTGGATTCCATGGTATAATCTGTGACCAGTGAAATAGGTGTGTGTATGTGACTCTGGCTGTTGTGATAAATTTGCCCGTACGTGTAAAATTACGGGATGGGAAAATGCACCTGCAATAGAGCCTCCCAACTGATTCACATTTAAAGTCGTCTTTAGCAAGACATCCGTTCAATCACTACGTCTGTCTCTAAGAAAGAGCTATAAGAAACGCTTTTTAAGGAAAGAATTATCAATTTTCTCTGACAGGACATTAGTCCCGAATAATTGGCCAACTTCTGATTTGGAGCAGATCATGTCGCTTTGGCGAATAAAAAGTATCAGCTCGCAGCAGGATGTGCCCGAATGATGTTTATTTAGGCATATTCTTGAGTCCATTATGATTTTATTGTCACGGAAATCAAAAGTGTTCACTTTTACTCGGCAGGGAGTGCAACGAGTTAGGCAAATGACGTGCGCTTCTGGAGTTTTAATTACTGTTTATATCATCTGGAAAAAGTACTTCTCGATTTCATTCTCACGGAGAGCTAGCAACCGTGACCCGAACACGTGGGAAGAAAAACCACGTGACGTCCCGAATAGTGACGAGCTAGCTGGTCGACAGCGTATTACCGTCTACCACCCTGAAAATGTGACTGGCGATGATTGGATCTGATATTCGCATCTCGGGACTCAAGAAAGCTTTCATCACCGGATCAACACTGATCACCGAGTAGCCTTTTTCTGTTTAGCCATGCACAGATATACCGATAAAATATGATGAATAATTTAAACAATTATATCTATTCAACTACCGTTGTGTTGAACTAACTAACCATCGGCTATCGAAATAGAACAATAGATTTACTCACGGTAATTAGAGGAAACGTATAGATGAAAAAGTCGAGACACGATATGTTGTAAACGATCGAAAACCAATCTGTAGTAATTTATTCCGAATGACGGTGGTATTTTTCCGAACAAGGGACAATGTATTTCCTACCGTTAACATGTTCATCCTTAACTCCGCTGAAAAGTTCACGAAAAAATAACAGCGCGACAATAGTTATCTGGAAGGCATCATCCATATAGTTCGTAAACCGAGAAAGGTATGAGAAAAAACACGATCAGACAGAAATAAGTTTTCATTCCTCAACCAAATCGACATCCCACATCATTCATCAGACACGCGTAATCGGCAGTGTAGTTGCATCCGATTTCGACGAAATAATGGTTGAGTTGCCAGAATCATAAAAACAGTTTTGCTAATCCTACCGTCTCACAAGTCATCTACCAGTTCATTTGCAGTTGTGTAGGTGTGTGTACTTGGAAAAAATGACAGATCGCTGCTTGATTCAGCGAATGTCAGAACATGCATTTGGAAGTGGATATATGATGAATGGCTCAACCCGCTGTGTGATCACGCAGAGAGATGCGAAATGTCCAATTGCCTCGACTGAAAAAACACCCAGTTGCAATGGGACTCCGAGCTGACCTGACCCAAGCTTTCCCAAAGATATTGCGCAATTGCTACCGAAGCCGGTGTCATTCAGTGAAATAGTGCTTCGCACGAAAATGTCTGTGGGGGGGAACATCTCCTACCCTAGACACTAACTCAATAGGCAGCACCCTGCTCCACCAGAAGCTTCATTTCGGTTTTCAGTTCAGGCTACCGCACCTTAGGTATTTCTTCACTCTAAGGCTCAGTGTCAGGTTGCCGATTATTTATTGTACTGTAGTGGATCCTCGAGACTCGCGGCTTATTCCTTCCACCGAGCACTTCAGCAATCAAGTGATAATGCGGTGTACACTGAACTCTGGAACATCGAGAAAAACTGTTTGTCTTCGATAAAAAGCCGCAAAGTGGCAGCTTTTTTCCTCGATAATAAATAGGACAAAGTCCAAATAGAAAGGAACATTTCCCACTCATCTATCAATGTTACTAACATACCATAGCACGATGAAATTCATCCATTCCGCAATGGCCCTCAATAAGGAAATAGCACTGGCACTTGTCTCACTGAAGCTCATATTTGGCTCTAATGGCCGGTGAAAAGGATATGAATATAAAAAAAACAGTTTTTGCAATCAAAGTTCGTTATGTCAGAAAGCAAACACAAACGGAAGATGAACGGAAGGGAAGATTGCCGGATAAGCGTACCTGATGAGAGACAATACGCGATAAACCCATCGTGTGCTTCCGAGAATCTGTGTCCATCTATCAACAGATACTACTTACATCAAATATTTGAACGCTCAACCGCAGTAACGTTCTCAAGGCTAGCTACGTCTAACTCACATATAACTATCAACGAGCCTTAGTTATGCTCCCCAAGTGGACCCTTCCAAGAGGATTATCCACTCACACACTCTCCCTCGCACTCACAAACACACAAATGAGAAGTTTGCAAACAAACGACACCGTTTACCATAACACAGATTGTTTTGGACAGGCACTCTTATCATCGAGCCCTAAACGTGAAACAAACTCTTTCAGCAAACTTCTGTGTTGCTTCTTGTATGTCATTTTCTGTGGAGCAACCATACTGGAGAGAGAACAGTTATTTTGAAACGATTCTCAATCTTCCTCTTACGGGCCATAGGTGAGAATAGTGTTCAAGATGAAGGTTAGTTTTACGAAGACCGGGGGTGGCCTAAAGTCCACCGTGTTAGACTGTAGGCCGTGATGTTCAGGGTTCGATTTCTGCCTCCACGGGTCACTGCCCCCAAAATGACATCCTTTAATTGGCCGAGGCCCCCTCCTAGAACTTTTACCGTATTTTGTCATAGAATACCCGGATGGAGTAAAGACAGATAAACGATTGTTATTTTCAGATAGTTCATGTGTGGTGATGAGGGTTAAGCCCGCTTTCCGACTCGACGACTGATAGCTATTGATCCTGGGCCATTTTGCACCCTGCAGACTGCATCTTCGGTCAAAGTGCCTAAACTAGTCATTCTTATATCCACCGATTAGGACTTCATAAATGTGTAACGATCGCGTCAGCCGTGGCCAGGGCCCGGAATCGGACTGTCCTCGTCTGATCGGCCGGACCAGATACATCACACAATTTGGGTCGAGCTTTTTGGCCCATACCTGTTACTCCATGATTCAGTACCGAGGTACAATGATTATGCCTGTCCGTCCCCATGGTCCACGTCTCTTGGTTGGTTCAAACGACTCACCACTCGACCCCAGTGAGATGAACCACATGTGTACTGGGATGTATAGATAACAAAAATATTGCATTTGAATTTTCTGCAATTCTTACGCATACGGCCCGTTTTTTTTACATACGCACAGTATGTAGCTTGATGGAGTCAATACTCTGAAGGTATGTGAAAATCGCCGTATGACTTGCACCTGTTAACTGACTTGGGAGACACCGTGGTATCGGATTGTCCTGATTGGTATACTTGGGCTAGGTGATGATGGCACTGGCGCATTGGCCCCGACGTTCTTTGTTGAGACTGCATTGTAATATTGTACGGTGACCAAAAGTACGTTATTGTGTTGCCCACGAATTCTGCTAACTTCCGCAAAATTCAAGCTGTTCTGTTTCAGCAACCTCGGCAGTAAGGTGACTTAGCCGATCAGTCGATCCACACAGCTGCTCATCCGAAAGATCCTCATATTTGCAACGGGTAGGTTGTTGATTTAGCCCCGGAATGAACTTGCGACAAGGCATGTTCTCTCTTCGCTTCAGTAAAACGGATTTGGCTCTTTCGTTTGCCTGGAAAATGAAAGTTAGAACGTGGCTCAGCAAAAGATCCCTCGGCTTCTCAAATAGTAATTTTGATAGTGCACATGAGAATGCCAAGTTCTTTGAGAGTGAATAATTATCGCGTTCTCTGGCATTCAGAAACGAGACTGATCGACCTTGCTTGACTTCTTCCCAAACAGAGCACCAAAAGTTCAAAACATTCTGCCCTCTCTTCCATCATGGACAGATTAGTGTATGAGCTTCAATGTTCAGTGGCCATTGATTCCGTGCTCGAGGGCATGAGAGACTTAAATCTATCACATTAACAGTTATGTGCTGGACCAAGTACATTAAGACCTAACATGACGAGAAAAGCGGGTGTGTATTTTTCCTTTACTGGTACATACTCGTTTGCATACGAACTAAGCAGTGACACTATTGGCCAATAACAAAGCGGTCTGCCTGTATCCGAATGATCTAAATGCCTGGTCAGATCTGGTCCCGAAAGGGAAGCCTCAGAGAACCGCATTGCACGGCTTCAAGTCATCACAGATCTGCTCAAGCGAAATAGTCCTTCAGTCGTGTGAGAATCAGCACCGAGACGGAAAACACATTTGAGTTTCACAGCTAAAAATACTGAGTTCACTACTCTCCCGACTTACTGTATGAGCCATTCTGTCTCTTTTGAATGATCCTCGCATGGTCAGTTCCTTATTGAAGAAGCCCCTCTGCCGGTGTAGTCCGTTCCACTTTCGGGTAAATAAACTTCTCTGGGTGTCCGTTTTCTTGAAGAACTTCCTGGCTCAAGAGTTGCAGTTTGCCTTTCAGAATACATATGGAATTAGAGTACGGATAACGTATAACATCAATTATGAGATGTACGAATGGGGCGGGAGACCAAACTATGACCGTGGTTGAGGTCATGCTACCTACCACGGTGATTCAAAATAAGGGGTAGCAATTTCTGGAAAATCTTCCATCGATAATGTCTTTACCCATTACTTATAGCTTTCCTACCACCCACCCTCCGTGATGAACTGTCCCGAAACCAATTCTGTTGCTGTTGTAAGTTAACAAAAATGGATTGTTCATGCCACCAATTCGTTGTGCACCGAGGCGTCATCAGTGCACAGTGACAACATACGAAAGCTCATTTTAGTCGCCATATTCTGGGTGATCCGTGAAACCATCAACTATCTTAGTGCGAGGTCAGAAGCAAAAGATAGTCGCGAACGGAGTCTTCAGGACCGAATCAAACAACATCGCCTCTCGTTACCATGGTGGCAAATAGTAAATCGCTCTCGTTTGATTTTTCCTGGAGAATTTCCTTCGTTGTCCCAAATGAGTTTCATACATAACATGAGTTGATCAGGTATCTGTCCGTTATCGTCACATGGAATTCCACAAGTAGCAATCCACTCTAATTTGTTCATCATCAAAACTGGACATATGTTTGGCAACTGGGTTACCAGGTTGAAAGATGATGTATTCACTTGTGCTTTTTGTTTACTAGGAATAATTTATTCGTTTCTCTTATTCTATATAATGGAAATACAGTTACTGACTCTTAGTGAGGGCCAAAAAAGCTTTCTTAGTCGGGAGATTAGCCGTTATATGTGGTGCAATATTAATTCTTTACCGTGAATAGCAAATCTGATAGAAAAAAAGAGAAATCCAGTTTATTCCAAAATGTAATCGGCAAGGATCAGCGTATTTCCGCGGGAGTTGCTTATGTTCGGTCTGCAAAACACAAAGAAAAGAAAAATCTATGAGCCCAAGTCTCAGAAAGTGAACCACCAGTATCCTACATGTAATCGAACACCGATATGGCTGCCAACTGCCTGATCACCACAAAAGTGAACCCTGACCTCAAGTTCATTCGCGTTCGCTTCGTCAATTGTTCATATTTTTCGCGAAAATGTTGCAAGAGTTCGCTGAAATTAGAGTCTCTTGGTACAGAGGTGCAGAGGACCAAGGTCAAGCTACAATGGCTCACAAACTTTGATCTTCCACGTCTGAACTTCCACAATGCGCAAACGTAAACAGTAGCACAAGTTATAACATAATCAAAAGAAAACCATCCCCGAGAACACCTGATGAAAGTAGATGATCGAACCCATTCGAACGAGGAAGACCGTTTCATACGCATTACACTCAAAAAACGGAGACGGAAGTTTCTGGCCTCAGTCAATCGAGATCTATCTAGTCAGCTTTAATTTTTTCCACAGAGAAGGATCCGGAAGATTGAAATGTGGTAAGTACCAGATGACTTGAAGATTGCAAGGGCAAGTATTCAATTTCCCTACGGGATTCGTACGCCGGTGCCGGTCACGTTGGCAATCGATTTCTTATGCTGTCGAGTGCTTAATGGGTGGTAAGCCGTGAAAGACCCAGAAAATATTCATTTCTGGGGAGAGATTTCCCCAAGAAAGTATCTTGCCTAATACCAAGGAAATTCATGCAATGAAGATTATTGATTAAGTTCAGAATAGAACATGAACTGTCTCTTCGATAGACCATAAATTTTGAAAAAATTGTCACCATTATATCTGGAATACTCCCCGAGTTCAACGTACGCACTTGACGTGGAAAGGTGATGGTTTTCTAGGATTACGCTCCATTCCATGTTTCCGGAGAAGTGAATACATCAATTATCACAATGATATTCATCTGTTGATTATCCACTTTTGGAATCCCGAGGGCAAGCCCGACTTAAGGAGCCAGTCCATCCGATTACCACGCTACAGTCCAAATCTAACGGTTATCGAAAGCCAATTCTCTCTACTCAAGAAAGAGGTTGATGGGCTATTTCCACACTAGAAGCGAGTTAAAATTGGTTCACGTGATGAAACATGAGTGGACATATGATTTCGTAACCAATTTCGTGGAATCTATGACAAAGTGACCGGAAAAAGTCAGGATAGTAAAGACAGGCAAATTGATTACCAGTATGTAGAGGTTTTTTGTCTTCATTATTATCTGTGTCATGTTGATGTAAACATATCCAGTTTCATTTTATTTCTAAGCTCATATTTCTTCGTGGTTGAGGTGGATTAATGGTGGCAAAATTGGGATATCTTCAGAATTTCGAGCATATTTATCTGCTGGGTAAAAACGAACCGCTAGGGGGATATGGACGTACAACTTCTTTAAGACTCCTTGATTACTTGATGTACAAGATTTATTGCCTCTGTATTTAGACTGCACTTGCGCGGGAAAAACTGTTTATCGGATGCTTGTATGCATCAGTTTCGTTTATAACGGTATACTACTTTTATGGTTCTTAGAGTCGTAAAACGACACTCCCAGTTAAAGTATTTGTAGAACAAGGAGCAACATTTCGACTCAAATAACGGTATAATGCTCTCATAAGTCGGCCATCTAAATACAAATAGAAGGATAAACTTGTGTCATTGCTCACTTGTTAGGGTGCATGACCAGTGCACCTTCACCGAATCCTAAATGAAGCCGTTAAACAGCATGAAAAAATTGTGGCTCATCAGGCTGTCCCAACTGGCCGTGTCAATGATGTGACCTATTTTGCAGTGGTTTCGAAAGCTACGGCAGGCGGCCCAAAGCGTCATAGCTTCGTGTGTGGGATTTAGTGAATCAGTCAGACGTGGTTTGAACCTGATAACCAAATCCCTAGAATCTAATCGGATCTCGTTGGGATTGGCTGGTGCGATGATCACCCGAGTTTCAAAGCCTTAGTTCGTAGACGAACGACTATGTGGTAAACTAGGCTAACGGTCTGCGTACGACCAATGACGGTCTTTTCAATTTTGGGCACACGCATAGATTTGGACACGGGCTATTGCGGTAAATGCTATATTTCGTGCCGGCTTAAGTAATACGCACGCACACACACACACACACACACACACACACATATATATATATATATATATATATACATACATACATACATACGTACATACATACATACATACATACATACATACATACATACATACATACATACATACATACATACATACATACATACATACATACATACATACATACATACATACATACATACATACATACATACATACATACATACATACATACATGCATACATACATACATACATACATACATGCATACATACATACATACATACATACATTTTCAGAGACAGCGAGATTGCGAAAGTAATCTTTTTTGGTCACAAACTTATAAACTGGCCACATTTTGAACTAAAGATTGTGGGTTCGCTAGCTCGATCCTAAAGGCCAGCGGTCTACTTCTCCATTCAACAGGATCTAATACCCCGCTGTGGCATTCCCAAAAGGGCTCATATTTAATAGAAACTGATAAAGTAATTAGTGGTTTCAGTTCCAGCGTTACGGTTCTGTTGCCAAAAATCAGTTCCCAAAGGTGCAAACCACGGAAGCTGTGACCGAAATAGCTGTTGCATCTGATTTGTTAGAAATTTTTAGCTTCAGATCACGTATCAATCAAATCCAAAATGAAGGACTTGAACCCGTAAGGTATAAGAACGAGTTACAGTTTAACTTGAGGCTATATTAGCTCATTCTTAGTGGTTTAGTTAAGGTCACCACATGAAACAACATACCTCTCTTCCAGGCTCTGAACAGTGACAACTCATATATTCACAGCGATCGACTCCTATGCTGACGATCTCATTACGAGGCGGAACGGATGCTTTATATTAAAAATAGCCTGCATAGCTTCGATACTTACTCAGTTTGAGTAGTGGGGTATTTGAATTCCTTGTGAACTGATTTGTCATACACCCTCTGCTTCGATGTCACCACTGAAAGCAAACAGAGCACTGTACGGCTGTCTTATCAATGCACATGTAATTGAAATAAGGCTCGATGAATTACTTTCTTCGCACGGACTATCTGTTTCCTCACTCTGCTACTGCTCATCATAACGAAGTATGGAAATCTAGTATTCTATACGACCTAGAAATCTTATACTTATATATACACTTTTCACTATTCTCATTTATTATACGACAAAGTTTATCAACCCAGGAATGAGGCTGCGCCCAATGAAAGACTGTCAAGTGGGAAATTGATCGGCGGTGGCGGGAATCGAACCCGGGTCGGTATCGTTCAAAGTCCACGATGATAGCCGTTGGACCACCGCCTTAGTTAGGTGGCGATCTGTGAGCCGTTCAACTTGCATGCTCTTGGCTACGATGATGAATAAGCCTGAGACTTGGATGTTTAAAATTAGTAAAACATTACCCAAGAATTAGTACTATAATTACGAAGCTAAGTTCATTGCTGATATTTTTTCAATACTACTGAATAAATGCTGACCCTTACAGAATCTTTTTTTCTGCTGAGGTGTCGACCGTGTGCTTGTCCCACAGGAGTAATGGAAATCAATGCGAACACATTTAACGAATGTAATATTAACTCTCGTGGTTCAACTGTGAAATCGCGGGTAAAAATGGCTTCACAGAAGAGAGACTAAGGTCGTTTCGTTTTGAGTGCATGACATAGGCATCAAGGAATCCAAATTACATAATAAACGGTTTCCACTGCGGATTTACTTTGTTTTATCAATGCAGAGGCTCGAAAAAACGTTGAATACTGATAACCAGTTCCCAAGCAGACTTTTTCGATTGACTTTCGTGTTGTCTATCACATTAACCCAGTTGAGACGAACTGTACAAACTCATGGTCACCTTTATCAACGACATCCTGGTCAACTCTAAATCCATCGGGGTCGCAGAATAAATGTTTACCGTCTGGAAGACCAGAATTTCCTCTCAGAACACTCTTTTGGTTCAGGGCGATGCCCAACGTGGTGTCACGAAAAGTTGGATGCCTAATAGCCGTGGGCGTATCCATTCCTTTGTCATACCTTTTTATGTCATCGAACCTAGAGACACTTTAGAGATCTCCTTTATACGAATACCTCCTTGTATCCTCGATATTGGAGAAAGGTGTGACTGTACTTTCCCTCATTGTACTTTGTAGGTGAAAATGATGTAAATGAAAAGCACGGGTTAATCACCAGTGGGATCATTACAAGGTAAGTCGTTTCTGTGTCTTAAATGTTGAAAAGATTACCTGGGGATAAGATGGACAAGCATCTGAATAACCGGAAATTAGCACATACTTCTAACAGTACAAGTCAAGTTTTTATGTAAACATATGCTTCTTTTTCTATTTATAGTTAACATTTTTGTGTTTTCCTGTTTTTAGTGTGGAGGGGGTCAATGGCAAAAACGAAATGACGGGATTATTGAATTCCTCAGTCCTATTTTTGTCCCCGAGAGGAAAGCCGATCCAAAATGACTTCGTATTGACCATAGTCTTGAAATGTTCAGTACTGTTACCATGTGATATTTGGGCCAGGATGTACCGTTTTGTACAGGGGCTAGAATTTTTCCAAAAACCCCGATCTCACTGGAATTTTGAAAACGTAGCTAGTGACCAGTTAGAACTGATAACTTATGCGGAAACGTGTCATAAGCAATTCAGATATTACTACTCAAATGAAATAGGTGAGAACTAACCAGCCCGTAACACGGCCTATCATCATATTCGTTGCTCTTTCGTGCAACTCCTCGTGATTTCATCGATTGCAAAATAAAGACAATTTTGGGCGTAGGTGCTCAGTGGTTTTCTGATTTCTATCCAATTGTTTTTGTTGGCATTTCACTTCCACATCCGGCCAAAACAACAACACACACACACACGTAGAGAAACAAAAGTCTCTTGTTTGTTTTTATGTAGAGAATGATGGAATATTTGTCATGTCATCTCGAGTAAAAAGAACGATTTTTTGTGACCCCTCACATTGCCCTTCAGAGTTCATCCGGTTCGACCACCTATGATCTTCGTGGTTGATCTGTGAACATTATGGAGCAGATAATATTTCCTTCATCGTGCACGCAAAATTATGTACATAGCCCTATTGAAACCAGTGCCATCAGTGTTCTATGGTTGGGGCATAAACGGATTGTGCAAAATTGAGCTGGACGGCTGGGGTGGGGTTGGAGGTGTACATAACTAATACGGTCAGTGACAATGTCACAAAAAATCGATATTGTCAGTCGGTAGTGGACACACATATGCACTCACGATAGTTCCAAATTAAAGTTAGAACACTTAGCAGAATGGTGATATTTGTTCGGCTTGTGCATCTTTATTGTAGATAATGATGTTATCTCCGTGTGTTGAAATTCTACCGGTCATGAGAGTTCCCATTCTGATTTAACTGGTAGAGAGATGATGCAACGGAGAAAATTTTGCCCTGAACTTGAAGAGATTTGAGTAAAGGAATGGACTCTGACTGCTTACTCGACAGTACCGCTTACTGAGCAATAAATACCAGCTGGGCCGTGAGGAAACATTAATGGGTCTTCGAAAACATTTCGCAACTAGATTAGCCAGCCTAATTACAGTGACATCTACCGATGAAATTTTTAATGAATTATCTCTGACAAGATTTTCCCATTATTCAGTCCAAAAGCCGTCTCCTTTTTTGATGGATATGAATTCTCTGTAATTTTCCGCATCCAACAGTTTCCGCCAGAAGCCGGATTCGAACCGATGACCTTCCGTTAACCGGCCAGCTGAGCTATCACCGTTCATCCAGTTGGATGCGAATCACGTGCAGGCAGAGTTCTCGTTACCTCGGGGTTTGCGTTCTCGGTGCCAATAACGAATTCCAGGGATTTTAGTTTATCCGATTTTTTGAAGCACTCTATTCATATATGTATGGGTATATATACCATTTGTGTGCCTCCCGGGGGAATTTTTCCACACATTTACATACTTTATATATATATATATATATATATATATATATATATATATATGCACGTGTTTCGCTGAGAAGGAACAAAGTAATTTGTTCAATGTAATCGGCAATGAATCCAAAATCGTCTCAAATCAGAGACTCCTCTGCTGGGATAACATCCTGAAAAAAATTCAATGACTTTTTTTGTATAGTATTTTGTCTAGCCTCCAAACACACAGTTGACGTGTTCAAGTTAGATGGAAATTTCAGAAAGCAGATGATTGCCCAACACATTGTGCCTGTTTAAAAGTGATAAACTTTTAGTCTCTTTTGGACTGTTGCGGCCTACATTTGACCAAAAATGGCCCCGGATATCTTTCGGCTTTGTTGGATTTTCGGTTTGACCCAGTTTTTCCTTCAGCATGATCCAGATTGTGTTTAATGTCACTTTGTCCCAAATTATTCCGAGTTTCTCTCGAATCAACTGATCTGCCTGGTCGACATATCGGCTTTTGGTTTAAGGGGAAAAAATCCCCGCGAAATATATTAGCATGAACAAATACAAGTTACATCTGCATTCACTAGTTAAATCGAAAATTAGAAGTTCACCTAAAAATTGACCGATATTATGTCCATGAACGGATACACGACATTTTCCAAGTCAACTCTTGTTTGTTACCGCAGTTTCCAGCTTTGGGACTTATCATATGGCCATCGAAACACGAAGATAATTTTCCTGAATGTCACTTTGGCCCACCACAATTTTTCTCACTAAGAATATTATGGACGCTACGAATGGGTTGCTTGCAAATGGTCAAGGGTACGGTAAGTTTTTCCGTGGTTTTCAGTAACGGGCCCAGTGTTCTTAAGTCCAGAAAAATTATTTCATAAGCTATGGATGCCTTCTGCTTCTCATATTGATCCGGTGTCCGTGCTCCGTTGGCAACGTCTTCGTTTCTCATTAAGCCTCTACATAGATGTCTGCCATAAGGGTCAATCGTGGTGCAAGTGACGACAAGATGTTGTTCAAAACAATCGGTGGATAGATACACTACGTCTTTTAGAGGCTAACACGAAGTAACCCGTTGAGCGAGTTATTACGGATAGCCCATTTCGTAACACGTGACTCGTTTCGTCGGATGAGCACGACAGTCAGATGATGATCTCTAACACGTCAGATGGAACGGCTTTTCAGTGCTTCCAGGATTCTCAGCGGTGATTGGATTGTTCTTGCTGCACGATGATTTATATTTGATTCACAAGTTAAATCCTCTACAAAGCACACTGATGTTCACTCTATACTGTATTTTTTTACGGCCTGAACTTGATTAAGATGAGCCTGGACACATTTTGGTCCTTAGATCCAACTGGGAAACCGGTAAGAAAAAACTAATTGCGTAAAATATTTCGCATGAATTCTTATTTAAAACAAAGGTTCTTGGGCTGGAATTTGCCGTATACGAATCCAAAATGAAATGGTCGCCTAAAATAGCCCTTTCCTGAAGTGAACATGAGAAGAGAACGCAGAATAGCGTCGTTTCAAAATTTATGTCCCGATATATTTCGCTGTACCACATCAGGTGCATACTACATAGTACTAATCAATGGAACTGCGTGGATAGAGCTACTGGCGATAGATTCCTATTTACCAACAATAACAACAGTATCATTGCACCATCTACTTACAAAGTGAGTGGTTAGTATATGTTGAGATTCTGTGCAAAATTCCACCGTCACTGCGTCCTCTCCCTTTATCTTCACATCCTCGGTGAACATGAGACGGGAACTGGTCAGTTCCTGAAAAAGATAATTCATTCACAGAGATCCTTACCTCACCCAGAAATTGAACCTCTCCGATCGGGATAGGTGACTGAGAACCCTCAGATGACTAATGCGCTTCTCGATTATCTCAATGGTCTACAGTTTACCATTCAGTAAATAATAAATTTCAGAAACCAAAGCCTTACTGAGATTCGGAGAAAAACGTCCAGCACTTGTTGTGTGTCGTTGAACTCACGCACTCTACACGGACAACCGATCAATATTCCTCCCATGAATGGACATACTCCAGCTTTGCCTTGATCTTTAATCATGCTTCAGCGCGAGCAGTAGTGACTTATCGATCCTGCAGTGTACTGATTGGCCTTACTATTTTGTGCTTGACAGCACATGTGGTTTAGCTCGCTATGCCAGTTCACTTGCTTGCGGCTTACTTGCCGGCAACGGCCAGGTTTTATGTTTACGCTTGAACAAATAAATGCGATGCCACCATTACGTGTTCTACTACTGAATGCAAACACAAAATCTGGCTTCGCAGTCAGGATTCGAACCTGCGCGGGGAGACCCCTATCCACAACCAGGCGTTACGTGGCCTCAACCAAACCCTAGCAGGTTTGCCTAACAGACGATTTTATTACAATAGACCCATGCGGTGCGTTAGCTGGAGGTCAGTGATTACTCAGTGAAAGAATATTTGCCTCTTGATTATAACACATTCTATGCATTTGCATATCAATAGCGTTATATTGACCCAATCGCCCTATGTTTAAGCCAGTCCTGCTTATTTCTACATTTATGGTTTTAGGCCAGTCTTCCGTCATCCAAGTGAATGAACTCAGTAGGACCTCCGCCACCAGCTAAACAACAACTGGGTGTATCCCATTCCAAAGAGAACTGTTCCGTTTCGCTGGAAGGCACTTGTTAGTCTTTTGCTTTCTGATACGAAGTTTTTAACTGCTTATCATTCACTTTAATCACAAGCACTCCATTGCACATATTAATCACTGGTTATGAAAACATTCATATTTCAACCCCTTCACTTTAAAGTTGATTGGGCATAATCACACGGTGAATAAGCGCGATACTTTTCACATTGGTTTTCAATGCACCTAGCCTTGAGTTCCTTGATAGTACTTGTCTCTCTTGATTCATTTGAGGTTGTGACAAGTGACAAACGCGCGTCTTGCCTCAGATATCAAGCATTGCAAAACATTTCAGCAAGATTGTCCATGACGTCCAAAGGGGTTGCTTTTCAACGACTTCTGGTAGCTGAGCTTGACCGTTCGAGATTGTTTCTCATAGAAGCAGACTTTAGATCACTAAAATGTCGTTTTATCTGCCTCTTTAATTGATATCATCAGCGCTGTGCGCCCGGTAAGTCTGCTCGACGGGGATTCGAATACGACTTATTAGACGGGTTGTAAGCAGCATCAGTATAACATAATGAACCATGACATCTTGTGTTCGTCCCAATCATACCTTATATATATATATATATATATATATATATATATATATATATATATATATATATATATATATATATATATATATATATTAGTGGATGAGGGACCAGTTTTGATTGTTACCTGACACAGATGTGGCTTTGATGATTCACGAAACGAGATCTTTGTGTTTTTATGGTCACAACTGAATGTTTCATGAAAAGGACCACAACCGGACCTCTAATTGTATAGTGTTGTTGTGTTCCGAAATTCACTAATCAGAAGTAAGGCGCACTCGTGAGGATAAACGTGTATCCTGTAACAACGCATCGTAAGTGCCAGTACAAACAAGCAAGTGAATATGCAAACAAGCATGCGAGTGCGTGATTCAGTGATATATGTACTCGGAAGCGCAAGACAACCGTACAATCGGATTAAGTCGTACAAGGTCGTGCTACACGTGATACGATCTGATTGGTCAGTACTGTCCGAGATGAAGCACGACAAACGTCAACTGTGTACGTGTGTGCACGATTGCAGACGTGAGTCCTTTTCTTGTTCCAAAGTGAATTGAACATTTGGCTGTGTCTGGAAATCATGACTCTTACTGGTTCTAACAATGTAACCAACCACTTTGCTACTGCTTGACACGGCAAGTTGCACATATCCAAAATTGTTCTCAAGAGGACACCTTCTTCGTGTACCTTTCAAATGTACTAATTAACAGATTTAAAACAGCCCATCTAAATGTTCGATTCACTTTGGAACAAGAAAAGGAAAACAATCTACCTTACTTAGATGTTTGCGTAAGCCGTCGAAGTGATGGTTCCGTTCAGTTGTCAGTGCACAGGAAAGCAACTTGGAACGGTCAATACATTCATTTTCACAATTTCGTACCACTCAAAATGAAGAGAAATCTAGTGCGTTTCTTGGTTAATAGAGCAAGGAAAATCTGCACAGAAGACACAATAGAAAAGGAACTTCGTTCTCTGAGGAGTGTTTTCCTAGAAAACGGCTGTCCTGGACGGTTCATTGACAAGACGATGCAATGACATGAACATAGGCCAAGACAGACAGTAGTCAAAAAGAAACCCGTATTTGTCCGTTTACCATTCAAAGGAGATACGGAAACTGAAGTTATTCAACGAAGACTAACAGGAGCAGTCAGTAGAACAGTACGCTGCACAATTACAAATTATGTTCGAGTCTAAACCGGTTGCGTATTTTCGACTGAAGGATAAAGTGCCAGATTCTGCAGCATCTTTTTTGTGTGTATTCATTCACCTGTTCCTGTGGAACCAGGTATGTTGGCCACACGACCAGGCGCTTATCCGAACGTGTTCGTGAACACCACCCGGCTTGGTTGAACACTGGAGCAATTAAGACAATTACGAGTGCGGTGTGCTCACACCTTGTTGAGTCAAACCATTCCGTAGAGGTGATAAACGCTTTTCGCACAATTTACAAAGTCCGAGGCAAGCAATCAAGACTTGTCAAGTGTCGCATCTTAGCCACAGCCGAAGCCGTGAGCATTCGACTCTACGATCCTCCCCTGTGCGCTCAGAAACAATTTGTGCAAGCACTTAAACTTCCATGGCCCACTTCTTGTTCCCGAACACGTGTGCAACCACTCGAACATTCTTCGTTGTGATCAATTTCACATACGTGGACGGACAGATTTGGATGATCATCCCATTTGTTGGTTTGAGTCATATTTAATGTTATGTGTTGGTATGAGTACGAATAACTGAAGACGAGCTTGTTCACCACGCTGTTTTGTTCTCAATGTTTTCTGTGGGATTTTTCGTACATTTGAAACACAACAGTGGTGGAAAAGTGCACGACCGCGAACCTACCAACTCGTCGAATCTTACAGAGCTCACATGTGGTTTACTAATGCTAGTGTCAGTATCTATCCGTCGACGATTCCCGTCAAAACGGTACTGAACCTTCGTGGTCACAACGTTTCCTTCTTTCTCTTTCGCTTTTTCACTGCCTTCGTGTCCAAAGTTACCGACTATTGGAACGTATCTTGGTGACCAGTTCGTTCTCGTACAGCTCGTATGTAACGATTGATAGTGAAGATTTACGATATGTGGTCGACCACTATGAACGAAGGGAAAAATTCCAGATTCCTTCGCTACAACCCATTTGCTATTGATCATCTATCAGGTCACAGCGGCGAATAACTAACTATCCCTCCGTGTTAATGCTAATAGGCTGCTGACTCATAAATTCCTTGGAAACGGTAGTTTGCACCGTAAACAGGACGAATCTAAAAGTACAAAACCACATGTGTACGTGGCGGTGCATACAATTAGGTTCACCCGTGGCCTCAGTGTCACAGCCACTCCGTTTAGACACCGAAATCCTGCTCCGGCCCAAACACTTCGAGGGACACAGTAGAGGAGAAGAGAAACAGCCCAGCAAAACAGGAATACAAAACAATGATCATATTAAACCAATGTATTATTATATATTTCTCCGCAAAATCCCCTTTGCGTAATTGCATTCCATACACACACACACACACACACACACACACACACACACACACACACACACTAACGAGCCTGGCTAAAGCATCAAGCCCAACCTTTTATATTTCTGTCGGGACTATTACAAAGATGACCATTGTCCTTAATTTCTCCTCCAGCCTCCCGAAACAGACTGGAGTGAAAAATTTGACCTCATCACTGGATCGTCTCATTGCTACAATGAAACCAATAGCCCGGCTTAGAAAAGTAGATGAGGCGAAAAAAATGTTTTCTAACAGTTACGGATATACGTCATCACAAATCGAATTGCCAGGGGAATATGTATATACGCAAATATGAATCTACTCAACTAGCCTCATCCAAGATGAATAACAGATGCGGGCAAGGCTTTTTGCCCATCAGCCGAATCAAAACCCAACGGATTGACACAGGACAGCGGGAAAACCCGGACCACGTTTTCAAGACGGTCTACAGCATGTTTCAAAGCAAGTACAACGGTATCCAGTGGCAGAGTTTGACCATAAATTAATTAATAAGAGCAACGAAACGATCCTCTGGCCTGCTTGCATAAAATTGTTTTATTAAGGCACTCCACTTTCTGTGGTTCATAAAAGCTCCAGGCTGTAGATAACCATCACTCCCCTTCGGCAGCCTTTGATCTATCTCGGCCCCACTACAGAATTATTGTACACTGTTCTATTATGAACTAAGAGATTAAAGGTGTATTATTAAGATTAATATTATTATTATCGACCTCTTAACCTTACTGGCAATCAGCGGTCGGTTGCTATTCGACGGTAGTCTTACTATATTGTGCTACCTGCGCTGCTTCAAACCGTTTGTCTGGTTGATGACTGCGTTTTGCGCCGTCCTATCTACCCAATGGCTGATCTTCAGTCCTGCTTACATATGTCAGTCCACCTATGGACATGGTTCCACAATTCACATTTTGTTCTCTCATCCGATGCATATTCATGACGGACCGACCTTGAAAGTGACAGATACATTTCCCTCGGCTGGTTATCGACATTCGACAGTTGACTCTAGCCTACTCACGACGTTGTCCAGTGATCATGAAAGCATGGCATCGACTGCAGCCAGCTGCACTCATCAAACAACAAACTGTTGCACTGTTTAACTGACTGACCATTAGTTGTTCTTCGACGCACTTTTCCAATATCAGCTTTTCATTCTGACTGTATTCCACCTGCATAATAAGGAATTGGAAACATCTTTCCCAACACATATTTCAACACAGATGTCAATAGTACTCGACTGCACGACGTATTCAGGAACTTTTTGCCGCTTCTTCACTGGTGCGTACTGCTGTCACAATGATCTTTTTTGAATGGTAAATTAAAATTTCCCATGAGACCAAAGGAAAACGCACACATACAACAAGTATTATCACTTAGAAACTCGTTACCAAGGCAAAGCTAACGTAATTATCCCATCTTGCCTCTTGCACAGTTTGCACATGCTGATGGTCAATTGTTCGAGCCTCCCTGAAAATGCAGCGAAATGCTCCGGAATTCATCATGCAGTCTTATCCTATTGACTTCTTCGTTTGATAAGGAAAAACGTATGGTCGTGTTGCACAGTTGCCTTTTTGGCAAACCCGCTCTCCTGTAACTAGGTGTTTAACTAGTTCAAACTGTTTCACTTCAGCTCACAGTCATTTTGCCATTTTCGGACTGGAATCGAGTTCATAGATATAGGAAAGTGTACGCATAACTGTATGATCTCGAGACTCTATAGAGGGTTTGAAATTCTGCCACACAGACTTGGATTGAGGGTGATTACAATTAATGTTGTGTTTCCTTACATTTCAGTCCATCGTAGGTACGTTCCAATTCCATTATTGTAAACTGATCTTGAGAAAGGTCACCGGCGGTAACCGAAATATCGACTGACTACCATTTTCCCGGACAAGGCTGTGACCGAATAATAAACACTTACATGCTTCTACAAGATTCGAACGTTCACTGAACTTTTGGATAGAACCAGGCCACGTGATCTTCAGACTTGGAGTGGAGAATCACATAAGGTCCCCGTAGGTCAGGCGTCGTAACGAGTCGGACGACAGTGGGCTGATGTCTGTCACCAGTGTAACTATCGGTGGCGGGACTTCAACCTCCAGTCCCCGAAGTGATAAACTCTTTAAACCGCTCGAACACCGCTAGTCGATCCATTTCAAATCTCATACCACGCTGCAGTTTGTCTAAAGTAATTGTATCGGACAAATGACATTCGAAGATTGATCCGCGGTGTCCATTTTATGCATTGTTTGTCAACTCGAACGGGGTGACCTGTGGAACCTAAAACAATAAACTTTCCAGCGAAAGTTAAATCAAGTCTATAAACTCTTTTATGGATCAGATATACAATGAATTTTCAGCACCTAAGAAAGAAAATAGTGTAACACCAGTAATCTCATTGGAACCGTATGGGGCGTTCATGGACGGAGAGTCCATTTTTTGAATCACATGATGATTCTCTCAAAGCTAATCCGTCGGTTGACTCGGCTAACCTCCAGAACAATGACACATGGTCCCAAGCATTGACTTTCGATTGAGTGGTATACCATTGCACCTAAATGACAGGAATGCTCGTGCATAGGGGTGACTGGGTGGAAGTGTACCGGGTACGCATACCTGACGAGTGGCAACAATCTCGAAACCGGTCGTGTGCCTCCCTGAGAAATGTCATCCTGTCTTCAATGCCATACTACTCATATCGAAAATAGTATAAGGGTTCAGGTTATGAGGTAGAGGCGAACTCATGTTTTCGATGATTTTATTCTCAAGCCAGTGTAAACACGTTTATATGAAAACGAATTATTAGGAATATTTGGAAAAAGTCTCATAAACATGGTATGATGGAATGAGGATGAGGGCGGATGGAAGCACGTAGAGATGATGGGATTATGCGACGGATGACTATCGGCTCATGTAACCAAAATGGTCATTTTCGATACGGTTGACTGTTAGCCGGAGTGCCGGAACTAATTTTCGCTGCACCCAAAGCTCAAGTTTCAAGAGGCGGATAAAAACTGCCTCGACAGTTTCTGGTATCCGAAACCTAATTGTTCTCGACGCCTGTTGCGGGACCCGGTAGACAAATGTGAAGGCAGACTGAATGTCGGTCGAACACCCGGTTTCTACCAGGTGCGCATCGATCGAACTTGATACATCTCTATTGCCTTTGTGCCTGAGCCATCGCAGAGGTTGTCCGATACTTTTTGATAGCTGCGCTGTCGTTCGACCTATGCACGTACCACCACAAGTGCACATGAATTGACAGATGATCATGGATGAGGTTAACAAGGGAAACTTACCTTTGTCTACACACTGGATTGTTGATGACGTAACAAACCCGCGTCTGTTCTTGGCCTGGTTGAAACTGGACTTCAGTGTGGCACTGAAAATTCTACTGACTCTATCGGCTTCGATGTTGCCCTTGAATGGGAGTCGGATGAATAGTGCTTTCTTTTCCACCTGTGGGATTCTGTCTAGCTTTGGCTGTTCATTCCAGTTTCTTTCGATTAATATCTCGAGATAATTGTTGCTTAGCAGAGTTTTTCCTATGTGCATGTTAACTGAAGTATGAAGAGAAAGATATGGAAGTGAAATAGAACAGTAGATACACTTAGATTAAACAACGTGGATGAACAATAATTCCATTGATAACTAGGTCGTGGCTTACGAGTAGGCGAACAAGGTAAGCCATAGGGCTGTTTCTATGGGTAGACACGCGTAAATAGAGTATTTTAAATTCCAAGCGATTGGAAGATTAAGAGACGGCTTTTCAGAGTGTGGACTGAAAGCAGTAACTGGTGTTGGATAATAACCTGGGTGAATTTGTCGCAAGCAACAAAGTGCTTGATGATGATGAAGTTAATGATGAGATCTCTATTACTGTTGTAACGAGGGGAAATCAATTTTACACATTTGGTTATGAGATCAAAATGTTCATTATTTAAACCAGGAAAAATTACAGAGGGACAGTACGACCTTGAGGGAGAAAGAATGGGTTCACAAATCAAAGTAAAAGATTATAAGGCACTCAGTGAAACGAGTTTTCAGACTTTAGTGAAAGCAGTTTCAACATTACTAGTTAAACAAATGTTGACAGTTAGAATAGCTCCTAAGTAACGAACATAAGAAGCCGTAGGGAGATGTTGGCTACCAAATGGAAGATCTAGGGTGTTATTAAAAGAGTTTTGTGGCTCGATCCACAGGGTGGATTGAAGGGCACGTCAGCTCATTTTAGGACTTTAAGGTAAAGAGAGTGGGAAGTTAGCCAGTAACTACGTCCATCCAGACCGCTTTAAGGGAAATCCAATCTTTCGTTTAATTTATAGGGACATCGGAGTTTAACATCGTTTGTGTACTTGCAGCCCATGAGATTGAGTAAAATGATAGCTTACTAAGAGTAATGAAATAGGGAGAAGATAAAACCCTGGAAAACACCGGAGATAACTCGAAGAAAAGAAAAGTGCCTCTTACCACAGGAAATCATTTATTTTTACTAATTATCATACTTACATCCTTTCTATTATATGAAATGGTGCAATATTCTAGGAAGAGTGGAGCTGTCTATTTCAAGCTGCCAGCTGGGGGAAGTGACTGGCGGCGGCTCGAGGACTCGAACCCAAGACGGTAGACTCCCAGCTCCATGATGCTGACCGCTGGACCACGAAGCGAGCTGAAAATATGACAGTCAGTTCCACTAGCACGTAGAATGTACAACAGGGCACGATGATGTCTTTGTGTGATCAAGAAACATTTATCTAGCAGTACGGCTACGTGATCAGGAGCAAAAATTGTAGACTGAACATTGTGGCCCACCGTATCAAGAGTTGACAGACAGGATTTGTAGGTAAACGGTTTCAGAGTCGGGACAGCGAACTTCGGATAAGTGAGTAAAGTGCACTGAACAGAAACGCTAAAGGCAACACGTTCATATACAATGGAAATATTTGAGTAATTAACTAATGCTGAATCCAAAAGAGTATCGGAGCTTGTCAGAAAGGACACTACATTTAGAGAACTCAAATAATAAGCCAAATTTACTGAAATCGCCTGCTGTTATGCACAAAGACTGATCAAGACTTGCTGTGGGGTAGTTGGAAAGGCCATCCATGAACGGCCTGGCATGATCAGCTGGAGTATCACTGTACGTGCAGACTAAGTCAACATGCCAGGAGTAGCTAAGAAAAGATGGCTTACGGAGAATAGGAATGCAATTTGTGTTCGTCGTGTTGAATCGAAGTGACAGGACTGGCATCCTTTGCGATGGATAAAAATGATTGGTCTACCTCCGCGGTTTCTTGGGTTTGTAGGCCGATTGCCTTTAAAAACGACATACCCATCAATATGGACAACTTCTCTATCAGTTCCTTTGTGCAATAAACTTCCCCTGAGAAGAACTGCCTCGATGTCTTTTCAATTGTTTTGCAAAGTAACATTAGATTGTAATGATTCAGTCCTGTTCATATGCAGTTCGGGAAAGCCCATTTGTACCAGTGTTCATTTGTCGAATGTACATTCCAATCAGCGTCCATGCATTTCTGCACAAAAGCAAATGCACCACGCGAGTATGACTCATCGTAGTCTAACTATGGATATTGATTATCGCAGTATGCTTGTCTCTCGTGCATGATCCGGTAAGTTTGTGCCAACCAATCACATTACTCCTGGATCAATACATGTGTGTATATGCATTCCGTCACTCATTTCATTTCTAATATAAATGCCGTATTTTATACGCTAAAGAACCAAAGCATTTCAATGCCGGCCGCTGTGCCTTCCGATTCCATTCCGGGCAATTCGGTCACTGAAATTGGTTTCTTGGCTTGGAAATGCTGTCAGTCGAACATCTGGATTTGCAAAGTGATCCGTCCCAGACTTGATAAATATCCCCAAAAGTAAACGAACAATTGGGGATGATTTCGGCGGCATTGGCACTTTGAATACTACATGATGTCTAAGAGCAGCTCTCCAACCGGCACGATGCTTTCGTTAATCCCCAAGAACCTTCCGAAAAAGGCGCTTGACACGATTTCTGACTTCACTCGAATATGCGTGAGGAGACGTCGAGAATTACAAAACAGCCATTCACGTTGAAAATTAGTTCAACTACGGGATATTTAAAAAAAAGATTACTCAACAAAATCACGAACGGTGTTTGGGTCGTAGTTATATGCACGGTCGGTATTCAAGGGCCCAGACAAGATAGCTGCTCAAGTTGTTTGCTAATAATTCACTCCAGAATTACCATCACGGATAATCCTAACCGAATAGTTTAGTTAGCAAAAGACGATGTAGGTTTGCTCAAGTGCTGAAACACCATAAAATTCATTGTTTCAACTGTTTTTGCTTCAGTTCTCCACATAACTTTTCCATTGATTCTTCTGACCACCTCAAATTTGAATGAAAGACAAAATAGGACAGCGTGAAAAGTGCTGATTGTTCAGAAAACGGCAACCGTTCACAATACTAGTGTATGCTTATGTACATGTGTTCGCGTTAGCTCCATGTTTGGATTCATCCCTGGTTTGTTTTATTAGACAAATGTGTCCTTTTGGTGTTGAATTGTTGCATTCTATCCCGACCTTGCCCCAACATTTACACTTTGTTTTGCTTGGCAATTTGGCCAACGTTCAGGCTCGTTGATCAGGTCAACCGATCACTCATTTTGTGATCAACTCTGATCTAATCTGTGGGTTTGTTTGATGTGCCCCATTCAGTGTACACGAGGTTCTGCACTTCTCTTGTCCCCGGAATATGCACGGTGACCTTACTCGAGAGTTTGGATCAGTCCCGCCCCACTCCCTGTGGGATCGGCGTGGGGGGGGGGCGGAGGGAGGAAATGTGTAGTCTGCTCAGTTGTAATGGAAATATACAAACGCTTGAGCACGTGTTCATGTAATTACAAATAAATATTCGTCCACTTTCACGGCCTTCGCTCTTCCTCTCGTATTTCTCTCTCAGGCATCAAATCTCAAGAAAGTAAACCGCAATCAGTGTGTCAAATAGCTCAAAAAAGAGCTACCAGATTCGTTAATTATTTCGTTCATGAGGATATCGATTCCGTACACTCACGAGAATATTTCATTCCTACTTCAGTGATTGGTTATGCCCAATAATATTGGAATCGATTTTTGGGGAGCAGATTCGCTGTTAAGAAGAATTCACAGGGATTCTCAAAAAACAAAATTGCTGGAATCCGGAAGTTTGCTTTTGCTTTAGGGGTACAGATGTGGTTGAGATAGAGAAGGGGAAATAAACATGACAGAACTCAACATAAACCTTGACTTTCTAACAATAACAGACATAATATCATTATATGAAGATGTACGCTGTACTTTAGCACATTTACTAAACGCGATTGAGACGGTTGGGTAGAGGGCCGTAGCAGCCCGTTTGATTATTCGCCACTGCATGCGTCTATCGTATCCGATGGCTATGTAGGATGGTTAACTGATCGGATATGTGAGTTGTAGAATCGTTCGCAGTTCAGCTTTTGTACAGTAGCACAGTTGGAAAAGTGCCACTCATTTGGAATAAACCAGATTGTTGATAGTAGTAGGACAATTGTTCTCTCCTCACTTTGTATTACCTATATTAAGAACCCATATAAACGGGGATTTGATTGACGCAGGTACAAGAAAGTGTGCGGGGCAGGCGTCCGTGACGCAATCGGCTAGTGCGTTTGGCTGTAAACCAAAAGGTTGATGGTTAGAGCCCACTCGAGGGTGGTTTGCTTCTTTAACGTAATGCTTTCAGTCAGTCGTATTGCGACAGAAAGATGTGTCCATTTCACGTGCCCATTTCTTCCGAATTTGGCCCACCTACGTTTAAGAATGCAGTTGCGGTTGTCTAATTTGTGTCTAAGCGACTCGCGGATACTGTCGCTTAATGTAAGTGCAGTTGATGTCGTTAAACGACAGATTTCTTTCTCCTATGGATTCCCAGTACATTTTTTATTCAAAACTGACTAGCCACCACATACGTGAGGTTTGCTGTCGGGAGAATCTGTCGACAATATTTTTTTATGTATAGATCCGTGACCGACAGGGGATATAGAGCTTGTTGATTGACATCGATGTTATTCACACGAATCGTTAAAGAGGACACTCCTGATATTCACATTTGCAAAATACACTGGTCTGTTCAGGAAGATTTCCTACAAGAGGAAAAGATGTTCGAAAAGCTCACAAAACAAATACATTTTTCTCTCTCGATATATCACTTGAGACATTTACATTTATAGCAATGCATTAAAGAAAGTACACGTGCAGACAAAACACCACGGTGACCGAACGAGTGTACAATAAAACCGGTAACCTGAAAACAAGTTTTAAACTTATGATCCTTATAACCCTATTGTGAATGTCAATATATGTGAAATGTCACTACAGAGAAGGGAAAGATAGGTGTGAAAACAAAAATCAGAAGAGGAAAAAGAAAGGTGTAATCCTACAACACCTGGCTGGTAGAGGCAACCAGATCGATCTAGTGACAGGTTTTAAACCCATCTTGGCTATTCTGTTGGAAAATTAAATTTCATAGTCCACTCATTTGTAATCACGTATACAAAAAGGCCAACCATAGCCTGTGAACAAGGAAGTAAGCCGGTGGTTAAGTAAACCGGTAAGGTAAGCAAGTTCGAAGTAAGCGAATTTACATGCGCTTTCACGAGCAAGCCACGTATTCATCTGACTGAGGCCAAATGAAGTCAGTTGATACATAACAAGATTGATCAGTCAACACCGTCCGGCCTAAAGCATGGGTAAATATCAACACAGTACAGGCCTACGGCCTTGTTTGAGAAGACTATTGACCGATTGTCCGTGTGGAATGCGTGTGTACACTGGCCTGAGTCTTTCGGTGCGTGTGCCTGTTCAAACCGAATACAGTACTGACAACACCCAAATTTCACACCAAAAGACTGCGCAGGCATTTGGTCTGGACATTAGTGGCCAGAGTAATTCGATTGCTGAAGTCGGAACTGTGCAAACAACACTACCTCGTGCAACTGGTTGTTGTTATTTTGGCCGTAACAAGTGACCGTTCTACGGTTCGCACATATTGATTCACTTCACTCTCTCTTTGTTTTCTTCTTTCCACCTTTGTTTTCCACACCTGTCTTTCCTTGCTTTGTAGCCATATTTAACATTTACTGCCATTCACAAAAGGGTTATACGGATTATAATTTGAAAGCATATTTTCACGTTACCGGATTTGTTGCACACGTGCACATCCGCCCTCTCCGCTAATTAGAGCCGCACACTATGAATGCAAATGCCTGAGCTGATATATCGAAAGGAAATTTCTTCTGGTCACAAGATTTTTTATAAATCGGTGGGCAAATGCTACGAAGCGATCAGTGTCCTGTCTCACTTTCTGCCAGACGAGAGGATATTTAACTACGGTTGCCAGGGCATGAGTGGTGATGCCAGAGTTCCGACTAATTGACAACCAGTTGGGACTTTGCGATTCACGTAATAGGTGGGAAGGGTGGTTGGCAGTCTACGTCCTCAGTGAGTCATCTGACTAGAGATGAAGGGGAGGAGTGATGCTGACAGCAAATATAAAAGCTCGAATACGAATTCTGTTCTGAAGAATTGCGCGAAATAATTATGACGAAAAACCCTCCCGCGTTCCTCACTTCAGAAACCCGGACGTCGCGAGCCGGAATCGAACCGAAGACACCACGTTTACTGGGTAGATGCTCTGCCAACTGAGCTATCGCGGCGTGGGTAGTTGACTGCGAATAACGCAAGTGAATATCCGATGATGCGCGAACCACTATTCCGATGATACATAGCAGCTGCCCTGGTTTTAATCGACGTGAAAAATGCAAGTATATCTTCCATTATATAAGATTCTATAAATAATTAATTATTGAAATAATACCACGTGTAAATACACGAATAACATCTCGCGTGACCTGATGAACTGGGATACGTTCAGTTCCCGGAGTAATAGTTAGTGAGATTTATCATTCTCCAAAGAGAAAACTATGGCACATCACCAACCACTCACTAGCCACACAATCCTACTGACTGATGATTGGCACGAATCCACTCTGGCTCGGCTCATTACTACGTTTGACCTGTTTGGATCTTATGTGGATCTCCACTCCAATTCTCAGGGTCACCGTTAACGCTTATCCGTAATATAGTGCAGCGGACCTTTGAGGCTAGGGGTATATGCACTTTCCATTGCAATTCATGCACACACTTTGAGCCAAAAATTCAGGTAAAAAAATACGCTGAACACAACTGATTCAAGTTAAAGCTATCTACCAGATCATCCAAGTGTGAAGTTCATATTCCGATCATAACTAGGATAGGCTGATTGGCTGAAGTGAATTCCAGTATCTTGTTCCGCAATGTCTCTGTGAGATCTCGTGTTAGATCAACGCTGGAATGTTTTGCAATCAACTGTTGTTCAGTTGTAGAAGTCTAACAGGGGCGTACTTTGTGCTTGTTCACCGCGGATGTTTCTTGCAAGTTGTACCCGTGTATTTCTGTGTTTATCATTATTGCACACAGTAGTGCTGATTGTCAGACGAATAGTGGTGTATTCGCCTGTTAATCGACAGTGTTCAGACAAAGTGGCAACACAATTATGACATAATAATCACCACTGATCATTCCCAGATGTTGACTGACTGTCAGATTAGATTGAGTGGGGGGGGGGGTGGAGCGGGCAAAGTTGGCTACTGAGTATCTATTTTCCAAATCACTCATGCATGCTGTTACCAAATGTTTGCTGATCGGTATCTCAGCCTTCATCTTGTAAATCATTTATATGTATCACGCAATTACTTGTGAGTAGTGTGCGGGATTGATGAATCTTTTGTTTAGCTGACTGTCCTTGGGACTCCATCCTGTGGAGAAGACCTGACTTGGTGGGAGGCATTAGCTTGGAGTTAACGGGGCAGGTACCATGTCTCCATTCGAAGCTGTCGGGCGTCTCTGGCTGTCATAGAGGTCGACATCTGAACAACCTTACCTTGCTGATTCGGATTAGCCCGGACGGGAGCGGGGTAGAGCAATGGTGACGAGCATGCCTTCGAGGCGTAAGGTAGATGATATGCACCACTGATGAGCTCTAGCGAGAGAGAAACTTCAGTCTGTTGCTTCCCAGTGTGGTTTGGTCGGATGACCTAAGGTTTGTGCGTGAAAGTTGGAGTCCAAAGGACAGCCAAATAAATATAAAAATCCTTTAAATCCAGTTTTGATAGATATCCATTTAGTTATGTTCTAAACTGTTCCACTAACTCTAGTGAGAAGTCAGTGCTGTCGAATCATCTCATTTTATTAGCGTAGAACATGTTGTTTATATAGGAAAAACAGTCACCGTCAATGATCATCGCAACACAAACTAACTGGTTCACACGGGCATCAAGAAGCTATCTTCTGATTGGCTGGTTGGTGATACGACCAGCTACCATTCGGTAAGAATCCGTTCGAGTCTTGTCGATGCACTGGCTCCAGCGTTGACCTAGATTCTGGACAGGAGTCCTGACTTTTAACGGGACTTGGTCAACTATAGACCGCGAGTCAGCACATACCCTCACAAGTTTCTCCTCAAACAGGGTATTCAGTGGTCAACTCAGTTTTAGTTGAATGCTGATATAACTCACACTGTTTCAAGTGACATTTCACGTCCATTATGAATATATTTTACAGAATGTCCTGTTTGACTGACAATGTACGCTTCGGAGGACATTTTGATCGTATCAGTGCGGATGACCGCAAATTAAGCTCAAACTGGGTGCTTCTTTGTACAAATAAACACTGGCCAGTGTCTGCAAAGCAAATCCCAAATAAGCACGTTTTGCTGTTCAACGTCAATTATATTCAGTTAGATAACGGGACTTGTTTGGTTTGGATGATTCCGGACTGTCAACCGCAAGCATTCGACGTACATCTAAAAGAACCGCACTTCCGGGACCTTAATATGTAGTAGATTTTAGTTATTCATGATAGTGTTCGTGTTCATTGTTTACATCCAGTTAACTTTACCGTGGCGACCAAAGGAAACGTATCTTTAGTTGACTACAAACAGAATCGTAGGGGAAAGGGGAATAATGTCATCTTGTTTCCTAATATATTCGTATTTGGGTTTTGTTAAATGCTTACGCACTGTTGCGTTGGCATGGCCATAGGCCAAAGCACCACAGGCCCACTGCACTAGCAGGTACAACTAGAAAACCTATCCTGGGAACGGCGGTGACGGTATTAGAACTTCCTACCTCGTATGTCTTTACTTCTCTTAAGCATCTTCAAAGACGCGGGCCCATCACAGCGTTTTGTTGCATCCCACTAATTCTAGTGAGAACTCAGTTCCGCCGCCGAATCATCTAGCTTTATTAGCAAAAATCAAAGACTTTATGGGTTATTGTCACGTGCCCACGCGTTGCACGCAGTGCATTGGTCCGACCGGTGTAGGCGACCACGCCTTGAGGTTTGAATGCCGCTGGCAGGATTCATCCCGGCTATCGATTCACGCCATCGATCGGCTGTCCTGCCTTTCGTTGTTTCGTGGGCTTGGTAGGGGCCGGTGCTGACGCAATGTGTGCTAGTGAGACCAAACCGTCCATCGAACAATGTGTCGGTCCATATCCTCGCACAATGATTCGCTTCCAAGATGTTTGAACGACGCGAAAGCTAGAAACCAACACCGGGTTGAGACCTGCGTAATATGGAATAGCAAGCTGCCGAGAATGAGATCATTGAAACGTCATCGTATCTCAATCGCATTCATCATTAGACCCCTCCCCGCCCCACCTAGCCTTCGTCCATATATTGCTTGAGTGCGTGCTCGAGGACACGGCAACTGCAATCGCTGCTTCCGACATCGTCATCGACGCAACCTGGCATACAGTCTTTGCACATGGGCCCCCATCGAATGCGCATAGTTGACACCCCACAGTCTTTTCGTCTTAATCACCACGGCGAACTTTGAGCGCGTAGGTTGAGGAAGAGTGTCCTCAAGTAATAGATCGGTATGAGTCTCACACTGTAGGGAATTACTCACGTACCAATACAACCTTAATGATGGTTTACAAATCGATAAGATACATGGTATTTTCATCGTTCAGTTTCTAAATTTAAGGCGAGTAAAATTCTGAATAAAAAATACCAGGAAACCACCGAAACAAAACTGTCCAATAACCACCTACGTTAAATGACAATAGCCAGGAATCGCCAAGACACATTAGATGGGACCGCAACTGCTCAACTGCTGGAGAAAAGGACATGAAACGGACAGATTTCGACTACGCTGTGTTAATAAACAATCAAAATTTTTGCTAAAGCACTCACTATGGTCCATCGATTTTTTTGATACACTCCGAACCGATCTCGGTTATGACACAAAGATGGACAGATTGTCTAATTGCAGTTTGTATAATTTCAATGAGCAAGAGCATTAATTTAGAGGAAAAGCGAGCCGCCCCCGGGTGGGCTCGAACCACCAACCTTTCGGTTAACAGCCGAACGCGCTAGCCGATTGCGCCACGGAGGCACGTATCACGCCGCTAATTATTACATTATCCATTACATTTATGCTTAATTGCATCAGTCGAATTCCCATCTGTCGGGTTCTTAATATTGGCAGTATCAAATCATGAATACAGATTTGTTTTAACATGGTCAGTCTTCGTTGCTGTACCAACGCGATTCTACCGATGGTTCAACTACCGACCTATTTGACCTCTTAAACACCCTACTTCAAATTGGCTACGGTAGATGAGTGCAGTAGTGGATGATCAAACGGGCAGCTGCAGTCCATCCTCTACGGTCCCAATAGATTTTAACGGTTTTGAGACGTTGACACCATGTGTATTGTCTGGTAGGTGTGAAATACAGATAGGATGGAAGTTTCGCTGCCCAATTTGTTACCGATAAGTGATACTTATCCGGCGAATTTTCCCCCATTGTGGAGGAGACGCGAGATGCAGATGATTGGACATCCATCCTGTTCCAGAACTGCTCGTATCCCCGCTTCGAACGCGTCAGTTATCAGCATGGTCCGCTTAGATGGCGCGAATGGGGCTAGTATTGGTCGGTCAATGATATTTTGAATGAGACCGTGTAGTGTCTTTCCACACTGTTCATTCCACTGTCGCGCATCGGAGGACTGGACCATAAAAAATGGTTGGGCTCGTGTCGCAATGTTCGGATAGAAAGTGGAGTAGTACTGCGATCATCCAAGTGCGCATGATTTTTTGGTGACACGAAACCAATCACGGGTTTGAAAAGATCTGGATCAGGTCGGTATCCGCTTGCGTTGACAACGAAACCGAAGTAATCTAACTTGGTGATACAGAATTTGCACTTAGTAGCTTTGATCAACAATTCGTTCCACGAACTTTTCCAGAAGCTGCTGCAATCTACGGTCGTGTTTTTCCTCCGTGAACTCAAAAATAAACACATTACCCTATCGATAACACAGATAACCTCATCGATTGCAGCCTGAAATATCCCGGATGACACGTGTAGACCGAATGGCAGCCAGACCTTTTTTTGAGAAATACTTGCTACCGAGCATGCATTTCATGAACTCCACCGGTTCCATCGTGGTTGCTGCGCCTCTCTGCAAGCTGGGATCCAAGGTCAATCGGTAGCCACCACAAATTCGGGGTGTCTGTCTGTCGCTCTTCATTGCCACCACAATCGAGGTCGCCTAAGTGGATGAAGTCACACGCGCGATGACACCATGTTGCTCCATTTTGGTAAGCACCTTCAGAATGCACTCTCTCTGGCCGTACGGCAACATTCGGCGTTTCAGGAATGCCGGATCACCGTCCCCTTCCAACTTCGCGGGCTCATCCTCCATGCCACCCTTGTTGTTGGAACAGTGTGCGATCAACTGCTGCAAACCGAGCTCATCCATCGGATTCTCAGATGATTTTCAGAGAGTTATCGATCGCTCCGAAGTACACAGGGCCTTCAAACCCAGAATAGACGGACTGTCTACAGAAATCAGGAATCGTATAGGGGTATAGTTGCTCTTTAACCGAACCAATAGGGTAGTCTCACCCAGCAATGGAAGTCGATGACCAGTAATACCATGAATGCGCACAGCAGTGGGTTGTATGAGTACAATAGGCTGAATCAAGTCGAGCACTGATTTCGGAATAATGGGCTAGCAGCTCCCAATATCCACAATGAGCTAATGTCTCAAGCCGCTTTGGAACTGGACTGATCTGTACAGGAATAGGTTTGATTCACTCGAGATCTTCTGTGAGTATACCGGAATGTCATCAGTTTTCAGATCTCTAGGGGTTGCACTCGCCACATTGCACTTGGAATGACGGCATACCTTGCGAATGTGACCAGGCTTTCCACAAGAATGGCATACCGCATCACAGAAGCGGCAGATGGGACGTAGGTGGAATTTATCGCACCAGAAACACCGATTCGGTTGTACTGGTTTACGATCAGCAACCTCTTTGTTGGCTGGCTTCGGTTGAGGTTTACGGGGACGAACGCGTTGGCAGTGCACTACGGAATGTACAGCCACCGCATCGGCTATGTCATCGAATTGTTCGCAGGTTGACCGGGCTTCGGAGAACGTAAGGTCGGGCTTCAGCAATAGCTTCTCTTGCAACTCCGGCTGGTTTATACGGGTAATGTGGCGGTCACGCAACTGGGTCTCCAACTGGTCATCGAAATTACACTTAGCAACTTGTGTCTGTAGTGAGAGGATGAATTCATGGAACTCCAAGCTGGATCACGAACCTGTGAATAGAATTTCTCACGTTCGATAGTCCATCCTATCTATTGTAACAATTACCTTCAACCCAGCCAACAACTAATCAGCTACTTTATTGTCACTTCGATTAGAAATCACTCAAAACTATTGTTTGATCTTCAACGTTATTAATCTATTGCCTGTTTTGTTTTAATAAAATAAGATTTTTCAAAGGCTGAACGGTCTTCTCACTGGAGCCAGTGAGACGAACCAAACCATGGTCCTTTTATGGTTTTCAGAGTTGAGACAGCTAACTTTACAATCAGTGTTGCGGTATAGAACTGTCTGTTGTCGAGCCGATAAATCTACGTGCTAGGGCAACTCAGGCTGAAGAATGGATCGAACTTTTTGAGTTATGGTGTACAGTGTGGCAAAACATCAAACGAGGAGATTGAAATCTACAATCGAGCACGAAAACGACTTTGTTCTAATTTCAGAAAACCACTTGATGAGCAATCTACCCCCTACTGGCGTATTGGTCGGTACGTCTTATTCACGCACTTGGGAATCAACAAAATTAACCGAGCTTAACAGACCTGTTCATTTGCGTAACAGCTGCCCAGTCCTCTTGAAGACAGTCGTTATCCAGTCGTAGAATGCAATCACGTGGTTTGCATACTTCACTTGACCTTTCTGTGTCCACTCTGACTGACGTAGTCGCATTCAGTGTTGCTTCTTAATTGTCCATTATCATGTTCTGAGCAACTTACTACTTATTCATTCAGCGAGGAGTATGTACACTCCATCGCTCTAGCAACGCTCTACTCGTCAGTAAAAATCAGCTCAAAACGCTTAGTCGCTTGGGGATCAAAAGCAGTTTGTATTCACCGAGTGCCAATACGGCTTCGAATGTGCCATGAAATGGTCCTGATTAGATTTTTCTTAGAGAAAATCATATCTAATGAAAAGACGTGCCTTGAAAAAGCAGGTCGTTTTTATCTGCGAAAACTGTTCACATTTGTTCTTCTGTGATCCTATTGAAGATAATACTCAGTTACCCAAACTTCATAGCACTTTTTGGTACTGACCTTTGGTAAACGTCATTTTTCGAACCAGTCTCGCGCATGTTGACCGATCAAATTTCAGACATGGGTCGACTTTAGCGTTGAGAATATGGGAATAATTTTCATCTCTGTTGCACATGTTGACGTTACGTGCAATTTCCGGTGGAAAGAAAGGTCTTTTGAGGGGGACATTTTCTCATCTCTTGTCAGAGCGGATAAAAAATGACAGTTAAATTTCGCCGAAAATGAAATTTAAGGCATATAGGTAGGGTGACCAGCCAACTTTTGACTGATCAAAAGGTGTAGAATCCCGAAAGCCCTTGGATCCTGCGGATATTGAATCATACACAGTCCCAGTCTTATGATGGTCAATTAGAAACCGTGAAGACGGATTAAAAAGTTTATGAACAGGAAAGCGGCAGCGAATGCAGAATCACAACAGTTTGGGGCAGCAGAGCTCAGTAGACATTCAGAGAATTTGAAACTGTACTAAATTTAAATAATAACACAATCTCCTGCGGAACCAATGATTAGTTGTGAAGAATGGCAGCCTTGTTCAGAAACATACAGTAGGGAAAATCATAAAGGGGTCACCTTGATAAACTACATACACAATGATTAGAAGAATATAGTTTAGGGAGGGCAACAGATAGCATACCGTTCTGTGTTGTTTAAGAGTTAAACTGCGTGCTTTGAGCTAAACGGAGTTCATAAAGGATTACGGACAAAGACCAGTGGGGTGCGTGCGTGCATGTGGTAGTACACGACTGGCCCATTGGCTGGATTTGCGGAACGGTATGGTATCAGGCTAGAGCCAAATAGGTTAGAGGTTCAAACCCCAGATGGGCCAGCTACTTCTAGCGAAAGATCATGTTCGTGTAAATGAACACAACATTTACGTGAAGGTTAGAAAGTAAAGTGCTATCAAAACGGCGACTGGAATGGCAGAGAAACTGCCAATACTACGGTACAAGCCAAGCTAAGAATGTCAGTGCACCGAAGAAGTTTGGAACAAAAACATGTCATTTGATGACCGAAAGAAATCAGCTCAATTTATTCGGCCCAAGTTGACTGGGTATACCCGAATCAGCTTGGGTGGGTACAACACACACACACTGACAGGAGGTTCAGGTCAAAAACAATAATCAATCAAGATGTGAACGCTACTATCACAGGTGAGACAGAAAACAGTTTGACATAGGCATGCGAAAATATACTTTTTCGCTGGAGTTGCACCCAAGGTATCCTGTCAGAGAGTAGTCAAGCATCTGTTAGGTGAATTGTCTTCCCAGACTGACCAGTTGTATAGTTTATTTTGAACATTTGCTAAAGTAATTTATACTTTGTTGTTGTTATTGTTTTTGTACTGAATGACACAACACAAACTTTGCTTGTTGTTAAATTTGGAATACTTTTTTATTGAATACAGAGGGAAACTTTCCCCAGCTTTTCCCAATGTTTACTTATTACAATTTGTCTAACGCTAGCAGGGACAGCACAGGTGTTGTCAACTTTCCAGTTCACAGCTGAACCCTGACATCTGAATTTCACTGCGGTGAAAGAGCACAAACTTCCTCCTCCAACACTGAGAATCAATTCTCAATCACATTCCAAACGATTTTTCACCCCGATGAGCTTACAGCCGATCGCGAATTTGTTGTTGAGCTGCGAGATAATCTCGAATTCTTCGAATGTGAGTGTGTACTTATCTTCATTCCTTCTGCGAGGCACATATGCGATCAGCACTTCAGAAACATGAACCGATTTTGACAGGATCGATTTTTTATCCAGTAGTAACGAAAACCACCTGTGGCGAATTGTACTCTTTGAAACACCGGTTTCCCAAAATAATCTTCAAAAGAAAACCCAAAGTTACAACATAGCTTGATTTATGTCCGGGACGATTTAGCCCCATCTCAACATGGTGCATATTTAAGAACAATAGATTTACATAAGTTCATGTAAAACAACCATTTTTAACAAATATAGGCAAATTACAACAGTCAGGTTACGTCACTACGGTAAATACACATTACCAATGTCCAATCACTGTTGTAAACGTTCCCGTTCGGAAGGTTATACGTATCATCTGCGATCATGTCAAGCTAAACCAACTCAAAATCGGTATACCAGTATCAGCTCTGGAACGACAATTACTACTACACACTACAAACTTACCCTTTTCCTTTCTTGGCAGAACTTACAGACAAGTCGATGATGTCGCAAAGGGAAAGCCCATTGGGTCCCATTTCGGCAGATATATTCATGGCTCATCTTGAGGAAAAGGCGAGCAAAATCCTGGAATTTTCATAACTTTACGAACTATACGTTGAAGATACTCTAATAGTCACGAAAGTCTGGAAGAGGTGACATGGATTAGAGATGAATGCAGTCGTCTTCATCCGAGTAGACGATTTAAAATGGAAGCAGAAAAGGACAATAAGATGCACTTCCTCGACATTGATATGACTAGAAGGAATGATGGAACAGTCGCCAAATCTGTTTACCGAAAAGAAATTTGGACAGGTCAATACTTGCTCTTCAGTAGCTTTGTGCCTGGGGAATATAAAAGTGGCCTGGTCCGAACACTTTTTCAGAGAGTACGACGTATTTGCAAAGAAGACGTGATTGACAACGAACTACGATAGCTGAATGAGGCCTTGAGCGAAAACGCTTTTCCCGATGCGTTTATCGAAAGGCACAACAAGTCTAAATTTATCAGACAAACGACTTGTTCGGCAGAAAATTTACTAGTCACCCTTTGTTTTCCATTCCAAGGTGATGATGTCAATTGTTTGCTCAAAAGACGACCTGAATCAGCTATAGCTTGAACATATTATGCAGCTGATCTCAGAATTGTTCATCGAACGATTAGGTTCCCTACACCCTCGGTGAAACAACGTCTACCTCTGTACACTAAATCTAATCTGATTTACCAATTTTAGTGTATTTTCGGAGTAACCTACGTGGGTCAAACAGACCAACAGTTACGTAACCCAGTGATTGAACATATTACATACTGGGTCCAAAGTTTTGTGATGCACTCAGGGTCAGATCAAAGGCATAACGACAACTTTCAAAACCATAAGATCCCGTCTTCGACCGTCGATCATCATCTTCTGATGACACAACTTCCAGCTGAACGAAACACTGCGTTTTGGGCCATATACGTGGCAAAGAACACGAGGCTATTGAGGTTTGCCGAAACCACTGCCATACATAGATCAGAACCCGTACCGTGACAGCACAAACAGCTGTTTGGTAATGTGTCTTTACCGTAGTGACGTAACCTGACTGTTGTATTTCGCCTATATTTTTTAAAAATGGTTGTTTTACATGAACTTATGTAAATCTATTGTTCTTAAATATGCACCATGTTGAGATGGGGCTAAATCGTCCCGGACATAAATCGTGCTATTTTGTAACTCTGGCATTTCTTTTCAAAATAGTACTCTTTCACAGTTTAGTTAATCAACCAAGTTTGGCATCTGAATCATTTTGAACCTACAGCCTTTAGGCTTGTTAATCATGGTAGCCAAGTTCGCACAATTTTAACTGTCCACAGATTGCCACCGCTCCGAAGTTAATTATACTAAGTAGTATTTCGCATTTCCACTCTTTAATGGATGTTGCAACTATCTCAGTGTCTAGGGCTGTCAGTCTAGCGGAAACCTAGTCTCACTAGCTCTACGCACGATATGGACAGAACACTGCTACAGGCAGTAGAACAAATTCCAATCGAATAACCGAGTTCATCGATTATTCGTGGTTCTAAACAATACAATAAGCATAAATATACAGCAAGAAAAAGAATTACGGTCAGGTGAGAAACCAGGAACAAAGGGCAGAAACTTTCCGAAATACAGGGCAGAGCAGAAAGCAAAACGGTCCACTTAACAAGCAGCTGAACGAAACACTGGTACAGTTCGATTGCGGTACAATCAGCAAATCAGGAAACTTTTACCTCCACGAAACAATAAATCAGTTACGAAGGTGGGAATTAGACTGTGACTGCAATACCAGAGCGAGTTATTAATAAATAAGTACAAATAACCTAAATCCGTGAGTCAAACGAGAGCACGTGCCAGCTTGAATGGACGAACCCGACACTAGATCTGTTGATGGCGTTGACGTGCGATGGTCAATGGTGGAGCGAAGTGACATAAACGTTGAGATTGAGAATTCGGGCCTCCGTTCGGTTGTACAAGTGAAACACACAGAAAGACTATCTAAAGGTAGAGGTATAAACCCTCGAGGAAACAAAGTTATGGGTAAATACGTGAACTGTTCATCTAGTAGGCGCCGTAAAACTCGAGTATAAACTAATATGGTGCCTTAGGAAGAGTGAAAATACATTACAAATATCCGAGGTTCACGACGTAGCCATTCGTTACTCATAAGTAGCTAAACACCAAAGGAGAAGGACACACTCCAACTACGAATAGTAATTAACAAAGGATGTGCTAATAAATATAAGCGAAAGTCACCGACCAACAAAAGTTGATATTTGACCTGATTACCGTAATATGTTATGCTATACTATACTATACTTTGATGACAACGATCATTCTACAACCGAGGATATCGTAAAAGCTCTACTCAAGATGGAACATGTTATGCTGGCTTTAATCGTAGTGGAATCCGATAGTCTATCACGTTTCAGAAAATCGATTCCATGATGGGAAGGAAAAGTAGACTAAGTGTCCTTTGTCATCGTGAATATCTAAGTTTATTCGGGCTTAGTCTTGTGGCACCTCTTCGAGCGCGAAGCCGCTTGTTTGTTTCCGTCTAATCAACCTGTTACGTAAGTGCTCAGTGATGATTCACACCTTAAGGTGGCTTGCTGTTAGGAAAACCGATACTGTACAGGATTGTCGTCCCATAATTGAGTGACTCGCAGCTAAACGAAACTCGAGTACCAAGGCAGAGAACACAAGCTCGCTTTACTGTGTGTACAATAGGACAAAATATCAAACAATTACGGTGACGTACCTCAAATTGTGGGCCAACCGACCGTCGAATCATAACAATCAACGAAGACTTCGAAAAGCCCTGGAAGCAATAGACAGGAAGCGCTCAAGAAAGCGATGCAGGAACAAGTCAAGTGGTTTACAAAGAAAGTCCTTATTTACAGAAGGAATTTTGTTCAATCAGCGGTCAGAAGGGAAGTAATGGTCCGAGGGAACATACTCGTACAAGCTTTGGTGATGAACAAGGGGGACGGTATGACTGTGGGAAGGTTGCATGATCATAACAGGATGGCCGGAGTCTACGCATTCACTCGGATAAGGCAGACAGACAGACAGACAGACAGACAGACAGACAGACAGACAGACAGACAGACAGACAGACAGACAGACAGACAGACAGACAGACAGACAGACAGACAGACAGACAGACAGACAGACAGACAGACAGAGAATTACAACTCAGACAATCATGAAGTAATAACAGAACGGGTCATGGATACCAGTGGGTCAGTGCAGACAAATTCCTAAACGGAGACGAAAGATTTCGTAAGCGATAAAATCTGTTGAGAACCATAGTTCACTAAGAACACAGTATCAACGATTAGACAATTAAGGTCATTCAACACCTGTCATAGAAACAAGGCTAAAATTGTGTGACGTAATGGGATTGAACAAACAAATTATCACGCGGGTGTGGAAGCAAGGGTGATAGTCGGCGTGAGAACTAGTGGCCTAAGAGCATGAGCAACAAAGGAACTGTTTGGAAATACAAAACAAAATTGTGATAAATAGCATCGGACTTGGACTAGACCGGTTTAAAGGAATTACTTGATATAGCGAGCTGAATTTCCATGCACAGTTTCATTAAATCTGTACAGGTATCATCCCGTTCACTCATCACTATAACAATGGAAACAAGAAAAAAAAGTGAAGAAAGTCACTTATCAGTATGTGACAGAAATTGCTTATGGATTTTCGCATCCAAAATCGAACCGACAACCTTCCGCTCACCGTGATGTCGTTCTACCAGCTTAGCTGGCAGCTCGCGACAAACGAAGCACGAGCTGCTTTTGTAAAGTATGAGAAAAACTCCCCCGAACAGGGCAGTCATGGTGACGAGGAGTAGTTCAATTCAAACAAACGTTAATCATATACTGGGGTGTGGGGGTTTTGCTTGCCATCTGTTAGCGTTACTATTCGTTCGGTGAGCTGGAATGCAAAATCGGCCTCCAATATACCTTGATGTAACTAGCTTTTAATTTGAGTATCGAAATTCTCATCAACAACCCTTATATCCGTAGAGTGTGCGTTACGGAACAGTTGAGACAAATCACGTTATAAATAGCCTTTGAACTCTGGAGAGCTACATTCATCTGGAACTTACGCAGAAACGACGAGCAAGTATGGACTTTTCGGTCATAATAGAACTCAAATGTAATAGTGAAACGAGTATGTGATCAATTCATGTGAACGGGAGGAACGCCCATATTTCTTCATAGCTACACTGTGAATTCTGGTCGGTTGGCATTTGTCTTCTCGTTTCGAATGAGTATACGTACGGCGAAACGACAGAGCCTCCGTGCTACAAGAAACCCTGGTTTCCGAGTGAGTAATTCGGTATGCACTTTATGGGTCACCTTACGGCACAGCTTTGTGACCAAGAACAGCTATAAGCCCAGGCAATCAAAGGCACCATGAATAAGCACAACAAAAGTCAGTTTTGATTGGCTGACATTTAATTTACCAACTGGTACACTCGAGCATACCTATATATGAATGAGTTCCTTAACATACACAGTATAAAACTACGCAAAGCTAATCCTTACATTACTTTGGCCCATGTTATCCTCAGTTGCAAGCCATTTCGTTGCGTCCCATAAGTTCAAATAAGTTGATTACTACAATCTCGTACCTACTGTTCCACAAATAGCTACAGTACACTGATTCCGTAATGCTTGTCTGTGACAGACTGTCTTCATTTCACTCAGGCCTCCTGTGGAGATGTCCATCATAGGAGTCGGTTGTTGTACTTTTGGTGGATGGTTGGCCTTCCAAAATCTGGTGAATTTGGGCTTTATGTGATATACTGATGAATTGAAACAAATCGCTAAGAATGATCCCGGATATCCTGGTAAGACTGAGTGTAATTCAGTCATATATTCTGGCTTTGAGCCGCTCCGTCACCCTCCTCTCAGCTGGGGTTTGTGGGATAATTAGTGCAACTGATAATTCCTAACAAGAAAAGCGAATTGGTAATTGCCCTGCCACTTTACACCAAAGTTTCTGCTATTAAACCCTATTATCTGTGTTATTATGAGAGCTCTCAATGGATTTCAGTGAACTAATCAATCAGTCAGTCAGTCAATAAACAGATCGACAAAAGCATCACTCAGCCGTTCGATCAAGTAGTCAATCATCTCGATTATTCCAGCCACTTCGAAACAAAATACGGTTAGATGAATGCGACCACTGCTCGCAATTATATGCAGTATCTGTGTGGGTTTGTTTGAAAATGCTCAGTTTTTGGTGGAATCAAAGATAAAAAACACCGATAGCAAAGAAATCTAAGTGATAGATTATTATTATTATTATTATTATTATTATTATTATTATTATTATGACTATCGTTATTTTAACTGGGATCACGCTATATTCTTTTAATCAGTTCAGAAAACTGATTTTACCATCCCCTTCGCCCTTCTCGCTCGTGTATGTCAAACATACGATTCGGGCTCCTCGTGCCAACAATACATTCTCTGAAAGTCTGATATTCGTTTGATTCTCTTCTGTCCATTAGTCGATGTAGAGTGATAATTTGGATAGTCAGTTCCACGCAAAACAGATTAGTTCCCCAAGCAATTCTCGAGCTACGAAAACTGAGGTTTACGCAACTTGATCAGGATTTCTTCTCTGAATGACAACAGCTTCGAATTATAATTGAGCATCAGTTGTGAGAGACACAAAAATGGCTCAAATCTGTGGTTAGTTGGCATCGAGATTCTCGAATTACGATGATCATGACTGAGGGTGCATCTTGCGCGCTCGATTTCACCAACCACTTGGGGATACTTTCTGGAACTGGTTGGAATAATCACTGGTTTGTTCTGTTTAGAGAAGAATCACCACAACTGCAAATGATCTGTGATACATAACAAGCGACGCAGAGTATGCCTCAGCTGACTAAATTCGTGCTTATCAGGAAAAATCCGAAGGCTAGTAAAGTTGTGGAGCTGAACACGAAAAGTTCAGCGATGATCTTACTTTGTGAAGTGAAATGGATGAGTGAGTTTTAAAAATAAAAATATACTCTTCTAACCCACACTTAGAAGGGAAATTCTGATTTGGAAAGAAATTCAAATCTAGAAAAGTCGACCGATCTGTCGACTGATCAATCAATCATCCTGTGAGAATGAAGGATATGAACTCTGCATAGCTAACTGGTGTACTTCCAATTACTCTTCTACCACAAATCTAGACCGGCAGATTTACGGAGCCAAGAAACGACTTGGGGGGGGGGATGAGAAAAAATCCACTAGGCTGACGTGTTTGAGTACCAGTCAACCTTGACAGGCCTCTAAAGTTGCCGAGCCAGGAATCATTTCAGTAGGCGTACACAATCTTTTAAAAAAGGATTTTGGCCAGAGAATGCATGATATTGGTTGTCCCAGTTATTGTTGGACAGCCAGTTGTTTCACGAAAATACTGCTAACATTTCTGCTTTTTACTGTGTTGTTGGGATCATGGGCAGAAGATTCATAAAACTTTACATCAGTTTCCCACCTAGTTTCCAGCAACAGTTGATAAGCAATTCTCCAATGAGATTAACGGTCGTGACAGCCCATGAACTCTTTTACACTAAACTAGAATGATTAGAACAGCACCAAGCAATGAACAATAATCCAGTTCTCATTTGATCGGACAAAGCTCCCAAACGTTTTTCATGTCTGTAGTTCATGTTGTAACTCATCCTGCTCTGTCCACGTGATTTCATCACACTCTGGTTCGCTCCAGTATCGATTATTCTTGTTGATCATACATACTACTTCCGAGTGGCATACTTCAAGACAAATCAACAAGCAGCTACATGCCCAAGCAATAGAACAAAAGCTTTATACCATCAACTGTTAGTGTGGAAAAATGTTAATCTTCCCATCTGACGGGTCGCTTGAAATCACATTTTCTAACCTAAATAGTTTTGAAGTAAAAAGTCATGAATAGACTTGACCTACATGGACAAAACTGGGTAATTCCATAACCCTTTTTCATCTTTGCCATAAATTTCCTCTTGATTTCTAGTGCAAAATGCAGCAATTTTTCGACTAAAAAATAAGTTTTAAAGATGGTAGATTTGTTAAATGCATCCATGATACCTCTCAAAGCAAACATATGGTTATGATATGTGTTGACCGCATCCTTGCCCACGCTCCATAACCGTGTAATCATCCACGATATGGGCATTTGTTAAATCGGTTTCTACCAGCCATGGTCACAAACGCGAACCAAAGTTTATTTTCGTTTTATAAATTTCGCATTTCGTGGTTAGTTTCTCATGAAGCAGACAGTGAATACACATGGGTCACTCGCACTACCCCGGTTAAGTTTATTTCCTGTGTCCGACCGATCCATGGTGTAACCTCGAAAATCAACTTGCCAACTGTCTATTTTATTTGGGTGTACTTTATTTTTCCGACCTATTTCATCTTCGTGACTGACTTGACCTCTGTGGTGTTTGACTCGCGCAGTCATGTGCTCACACACGCACGTCTGATCTACACCTCGTAAGATCATGGACGCAAACTGCAATCGTGCACACACGTACACAGTAGATGTCTGTCGTGCTTCGTCTCGGACAATACTGACCAATCAGATCGTACCACGGGTTGCACGACCTTCTAAGCCCCACCCGATTGTACAGTTGTCTTACACTTCCGAGTACATACATCACTGACTCATGCAGTTGCATACTTGTTTGTGTATTCACTTGCTTGCTTGTACTGGCACTTACGATGCGTTGTTACAGGGTACACGTTTATCCATACACTTGCGCCTTTCTTCTGATTACTGGAATGCGGGATACAACAACCCCACTTCGGACTCAAATGCTCAATGACTGTTGGTGCACACTCAATCTGGTAATTGGTATCCTCACATCTGATTGGACAGCTCCTTTTGCATACATTGTGTCACCACCTTAATTTGGTGTTCGTTCGGTCCTGTTAGTTGGCCGCAAGTGTAGATAGGATGGACTGGACTTTTGATCCTCGATGGTCACTGCCCAGCAAGCACGTTTCTTTCCACTCAGTTGCTCTAGTCCTACCTGTTTCTCATCTCAAGCACACATTTAGTATCAGGTAAACTCCCTGGAGGACGTCACGAGCTGCATTTAGTGCTTAATATCAGCTTGTTGCAGATGTGCATTTGTAGCAGAGCCGTTCCAATCCTCACTGGGTTTGACTTCGTCTACTAACATTGCACGCAGATTTGTGTTACTTGAGTGTTTGTAGTAGGAGACTGAATGTTGGCATAATACGATTCATCATGCGGTGTGACCGCCTAGCTCACCTTTGGAAACCATGGAAACACTGCACAGCTGTTTAATGTGGCTTGTCAGGAGTCATCAGTTGCAGTGTACATCCACCGACCCCTGAAAGGGACTCGAACCCGGGGTGAACAAATGTGAGTCAAACACCAACCCACCAGGTCATCTGGGCTGATTGAACAATTTTTTGAACATATACGGTGTACGATATAGCGTCCTTCCATCAGTGGCCTTGATGAGATTTCGCCAAGAATTTGCAATGGTTTCAGAATGATCATTAATCCTAAACTTCGACAATATTCCGTGACGAAGCCAGATCCTGAGAACTTATTTCAGCGTTCGGACGAAGATCCCATTAGAAGAATCGTCAAAACAGTACAAAACTACTGACACGTAATGGGGACTGCGTCAATTCAGTCTCTCCCATTCGTTTTGCCTGAGTCGTCTGGAATTTTCCAGGCCGCGACTGACCAGATCATTGATGGACTTCAAGGTGTTCAGGCGTAATAAAGACGATGTAATCATATTTGGGAAAGATTTAAAAAAAGGAGCACAATGAATGTCTGTTGCAATTATTAAAAACATTCAAGAATGAGAATATCGCGATCAAGCAATCCAAGTGTATATTCAGGACGAATAATTAGAGCACTTGTGTTCACCTTTATCCAGAGAAGGTTATAGACTTAGTTCCGAGCGTTTCAAACCGTTATCTAATGCTTCTTAACAGAAAAACCTGACTGAATTGTGATCCATTTTGGGGCGCATCTAATACTATTCAAGATTTATTCCTAATTTTGTCACGATTGCTTAATCACTTTTTGCTTTACAGTGTATAAAAATGTGGGGATTGAATAGCATGCATGAACAAGTATAGAGAAATAGGGTTCATCGAATTGTAAAAAGATTTTTGTTGAAGCCGTTCTCTGTCACGATTCATGCATCTGTGATTATCGATATTTCGTCCAATGGGGTTGGTGCTAAACTTGACCACCGAGCATGAAGCTCGGAATTGTTGACGTCCAGTCTTGTAACATCACCTTGCACTTTGAAGGTGCAAAGCGCATGCCGAATGGAGCTACAGCTCTTGAGAGTCTATCTAGTGTACGTTGAGCATGTTCCGTGGATTCGAACAAGCAGACAACGTCGTCCGCGTAATCTAGGTCACGCAGCTTTTCACTATTTCCTAGTTCGACGCCTACATCCTGAAGATTTCTCAGCGCACTCTCCATTATTTCGTCCATGACGAAGTTGAACAGGAATGGAGACAAAGGGCATCCCTGTCGAACACCACTGGTCGTTTCCAACCGACCGGATAGTTCACCGTAAACCCTAACGCGGCCAGAAGTATGAGAATACAATGATCTCATTAGGTTAACGAACTTCTGGGGCATACCTTTTCGATGAAGAACACTGAAAAGCGCTATTCGGTCAACGGAATCGAAGGCGCCTTTCAGGTTTAAAAAATCATTATTGTCGGTCGACGGTGCGTGTGACTCATTTCAGGTAGTCGGCGAAGGGTAAAAATCTGGTCGATGCATCCTCGGCCTGGGCGGAATCCAGCCTGCTGTTCGCGGACATTCCTCTCACGAGCCGGTGTAGGACGGTGCAGTAGAATTGAGGCTAATATATCTGATCGATCAGTACGGTGTTTCCGTAGTGATGATTGACCATGAATATTTTGCGTAGTCAACCCAAACACTTGGTCTCTATTGTACAGCCAATTACCTATCAGTTATACAAGTCTTCGGAACTGTACCAAATACTGCTAATGATAAATGTGCTCGGAATCAAGTCAAACATCTCGGACTTCGTGTCGGATGTTTCATTTATACAGATCTGATTCATAACCGTTTCAAGGTTGAAGGACGGTAGTCCACAAGGTGTATACTTGAACGCTGGGTATGAGAAAGGGATACAAGGAGAAGGAAGCGCGAACATAAAAGGCAACCGTCGCGGGCAGAATTCGAACCTGCGCGGGGAAACCCCATTGGATTTCGAGTCCAACGCCTTAACCACTCGGCCACCACGACAACCACGAAAGTGACTAGTATTCTTCATATAACCATAAACATAAATCCCATCAAAACAAACAACATCTCGTACTGCCATCTCAGTGCTCACAACCGTTTGACCACCGACGGCCAGAATGACCACTTCTTATCGTGTCGCTAGTACAAATCCAACTCAATTTCGTCCTAACAGTTCCTGCCGCTGTGCCACCCTCGAAATACCCTTGATCGAACTACTGGCTGCGTCATGATCATGCCGATTAACTTATTGGTCGGTAAGCCGATACCGAATACTATCACATACACACACACACGCACGCACGCACGCACGCAAGCACACACACACACGCACACACGCACACACAACTGTGACTTTGTACAGACCACAGAATACAGGTTTGCTACAACCAATCAAACCAATCAGACCTCGAAATTGAGTCCTACTTGCTTGTGGATTCATTGCCGCTGTGCGGCACTGCTTGGCCGCACTCTTAAAAGTCAAAATTCATCGATGACCGTGGAGCATCTCGTGTAATTTGTTCACTGGAAACATGATAGCCAAAGCCTCGTTCTCAATCTACCCATAGTTGCGCTCTGCAGATGTGAGTGATTGTGCAGCATGAGAAATAGCCTTTACTCGTTCGATCGGGAAACACGTTTGAAATAAGTGCATGGATCCCGTAGTTGGAAGCATGTGTTGCAAGAACGATCTCCAGACTGGGGTTGAAACGCGTGAGGGGCTAGTCGGAATTTAGCATTTCTCTCACTTGTTCAAACGCTCGTTGATAATCAGTAGACAAGTTCGAATTTGTATCTGTTTTTTCGGACGCGCGAAACTTGTTCCCGTATTCCGTTCTCACTCGGGATGCACCGAATCCCTGTGTATCGAGCATGTAATAAACGTTTGAATGAACGTTTAATCACCACAATGTACGCATTGAACCGTCAAGTGATCCTGAGAGTGGTTTAAAGTGGTTTTCAAATCGTGTTTTGTGGTTTAACGGTTCCCAGTGTCTAGTTAATACAGGGTCGTCAGCTGTATGTATCTGTACGGTGTTGGTGTTGAGCATTGGAAATACGCTAGTGTCCGATGCAATACACTGTATTGTGGGTTTTCGAATGGGTAATAGGGAACGCGGAATGGATCATGTTTCACACTGTTACTGAACATGGAAATGAAGAGCGAGAAAAGGGGACACATCGAAGCGCACCGAACAAAGTCACGGCGCAACAATGCGACGCACATCCTAGGCCCCACCGAGACTCGAACTCGGGTCGCTGGATTCAGAGTCCAGAATGATAACCGCTACACCATGGGGCCACACCAAGTACTAGACACTCATCGTCCCAAACAGCTTACAACCTACGGAACAATAAAGAACACACTAAATGCATGACCATTAACTAGAAATATTAGAAACACACGACGCACCAATACCAAGACAAACAACCATCGATGTAGTTCTTCTCACGAAGCACTGTTACTCACACTCACCACAAAATTCCGCTTGCACTACCTGTGTGAAAATACTCTGCATAGATTGTCGAGCAAATCGTCCAATGGAATTGAAAGAGCACCGCGTAACTTGAGAGCATTCTCATAATTAATGAATAGTTAATTGCTTAAAACCAGTTATGGACCACGAAGTGACAGCGATCATGATGATTTCTCGGTAATTGGATGCTGTTCGTTGATTTTGTCTGTGGGTTCACGTGATTTTTGTTTTGCGTCATATGAAGAAGGACTTACAATGAACTGAATATTGATGATGCGAACCGAACTTCTAGGAGAGTTTACTGGTGAAACCCATATCTGTTCTTGTTGTCCATAGAAATTCACGTTGAATCCGAACTGTTCTAATTCGTTGATGGATATCTATATTCTGTCATCGTGTAGATTTCGATTTCATCAGCCCGTTCCTGATGAGACTGCATGTCTTCATACTCATCGATTGATACATGAAATAGTGTGTGGTATTTTTTAAGATGAACTCCAACCGGGTCGTTTGTAATCCTGGTCCCGTGGAAGTGCTTCAGTCAGTCAAGGAAGTTATCCCACAAGTGCTCCTCACCAACAATGATTCCCATTCTGAGCATCTGAGTTGAAATGCAGGTTGGATAGTTTTGGTTGTCGACATCTTCGAACGACACCTCATCACCGATGTTCTAACGGTGATACGGAAAGCTTGTTGCCCACTCTAAAGTGTGCTTTCGTCCCAGCCAATCTCAAAACTTTGCCGGAATTGGGGACAATTCTGGACAATTTTCTGTTGCAATATCGGAACACAGTGCATTCAACGACGAAAAAAATACCCAAGTCATCTTGTTCAAATCGAGATTTCTCAGATCGTCACTAAGATGACTAGATTCCAGCGATATATCGTACTTCCGAAATAACAGTCTTTGATCAGCCTATGGGATCATTACAAGACAACTTGATCAATCCATGGCTGAGATCACAAACTTTAAAGACACAGCCGTACACGGAGGCAATCCTCGTGAACTTCACTTCAAAGAAGCACCTGAATGCACAGCACAAATCGTTACCGACAATGACGATCATGCTGCTTCAATTGAGGAAGACGAAATAGACATTATCTCAAGTCAGATCCAATTCAACTGTTTTGCGTTATCTTCTAAACTGTGTTAACAGGTGATAGCTCATCTGGACCAAGAGGTTTATTTATCTTCACTTTGCACAGCTGTTTGAAGATCATCGCGGAATCGATAGTTCCTTCTGATATGAGTTGTTGAAGACTGGCATGGAAGTACACTGAGATACTAAACTGAAATCAGAATTGAGTTTTCCAAAACTAGCGTTTCTTTTTTGTTTCTTGACCTACTGCCACATTAGTGTTTTATGGCTTTCCATGTGCCACAACAACTGGACCAGCTCCTCCACACTGTTGGAAAATTTGCCACTGAGACGGCTCTGGAAGGGATTGTTGTAGTTCGTGTGATCATCCACTACTTCAATCATCTGCCGTGACCGATTTCTAAGTAGACTGTTTAACTACTCAGATACGTTGGTTGTTGGGTTACTGGTAGTACAGCGTATGTACAGTCACACAGGTTGGAAACTAAGTTACTTATTTAAAGTCAAACAAACTGTTGATCATGGTAGGGCGAATTTTCACTCTTCACATTGTATTGCCTGTATTAAGAACCCGGTAAGTAGGAATTTGATTGATGCACTTAAAGGAGAATGCAGAGAAAGGGCAGCGTTTCAGCGGCTCACTCGGCCAGCGAGTTTGGCTGCTAACCGAAAGGTTGGTGGTTCAAGCCTACTTGGGAACTGTTGAGTCTTGAGTCTGCTTCTATTTATTGTTAAACCACCATCCACTGTGGAAGTGTGAGTAGTTTCCAGATGATGTTGTGGTAGTTACTGTTGAAGTTGGTGATGGCGATATTATTTTCTAATATATATATATATATATATATATATATATATATATATATATATATATATATATATTGAAACTCGAGACTGGTGCTTCCGAGTACAGGGTTGGTTGGACGACCCGAGGTTTGTGCGTGTAAAGTGGAGTCCAAATGACAATCGGTCAAGCAAAAATCATCAATCCGACATAATAATCCCAAGTAATTGTTAGGCATACACAGATATAAGCATATTAGCTTTGTGCAATTCTTTTTACCATGCATACAAAAATTGTAGATAGTTGATATGAAGAGTTCTAGGTGTCTTATTGAATGTTTGGAATGGGAACGGGTGACAAACAGGTGGATGAATCAACTCTAACCGTGTCACACTTGCACCGGACTGGGCTGTGTGACAGGTGATAATTAATTTACGTTACAACACGCTCATGTATGATCTAACTGACTGTTGGCCAGGGTAACTGGAGAGCCTGAACCATTTTTCGTTGTGCGCACAGTTCGAGCCTCAGAAGACGGATGTCAGTTGCTTCGACAGTTGCTAGTGTTCGAAGCCTGATTGTTCTTGATACGTTTTGTGGGCGTGGTTCACTCTTGTAAAGACCGAGTGGATGTCTGTCGAGTGACCGGGTTCAGCTAAGTGTGCGATAATGGAACTTGGTGTGGACCTGTTCCCTTTGTGTCTAAGCCACCGTGGATAATGTTGTTTGATACGTTTGGTTAGCTGCTTTGTCGTTCGACCCATATAAGTAGAACAACAAGTGCACTTGAATTGGTTAGTAACCACAGATGAGGTCAAAAAGGTAGCCTATCTTTGTTCTGGCATCGCACCGCAGGTGCTGTCGTGAATACACATCTGACTCTGGTGGTTTTGAACGTAGATCTTACTGTGACACACAGGATTCTACAGACTTTTTCAGTCGCATCACCCCCGACGAATGAAAGTTTGATGAACAGTACTTTACTTTCGAATCTTGGTATTCCGATTGCTCCCGTCCGACGGCGACCTAGAGAAAGAACGCGAGATTCCGCTCACAAAAGCGCGTACACAGGATGAGCCAAGATTTGTCATATGCAAAATTGTGCTTCACCGCTTACACGGTGTTTTTCTGTAAGATTGACACGACCCAGAGAATCGATGCGAAAGTGGGAAAAGAGTACCGAATGAACCAATCAGGAATGAGCGAGGTGTCGTAGTATTGTCTGTTGAAGCACGAAAAAGTGAATTCCCGTTGCGAGAAAACGAAACTAAACACGATGTTTAAAGATCAGCAATCTCACAGCAAAATCCTATTTATGTTCAAATCTCCAACTGACTTTCCCTAACAGCAATGATTGCCTGCCGATTCATCTGTCGATACGTTAGACGACGGTTGCCTTTTATGTTCGCGCTTCCTTCTCCTTGTATCCCTTTCTCATACCCAGCGTTCAAGTATACACCTTGTGGACTACCGTCCTTCAACCTTGAAACGGTTATGAATCAGATCTGTATAAATGAAGCATCCGACACGAAGTCCAGGTATCAGGTAGTGCAAACGGAATTTTGTTGTGAGTGTGAGTAACAGTGCTTCGTGAGAAGAACTACATCGATGGTTGTTTGTCTTGGTATTGGTGCGTCGTGTGTTTCTAATATTTCTAGTTAATGGTCATGCATTTAGTGTGTTCTTTATTGTTCCGTAGGTTGTAAGCTGTTTGGGACGATGAGTGTCTAGTACTTGGTGTGGCCCCATGGTGTAGCGGTTATCACTCTGGACTCTGAATCCAGCGACCCGAGTTCGAGTCTCGGTGGGGCCTAGGATGTGCGTCGCATTGTTGCGCCGTGACTTTGTTCGGTGCGCTTCGATGTGTCCCCTTTTCTCGCTCTTCATTTCCATGTTCAGTAACAGTGTGAAACATGATCCATTCCGCGTTCCCTATTACCCATTCGAAAACCCACAATACAGTGTATTGCATCGGACACTAGCGTATTTCCAATGCTCAACACCAACACCGTACAGATACATACAGCTGACGACCCTGTATTGACTAGACACTGGGAACCGTTAAACCACAAAACACGATTTGAAAACCACTTTAAACCACTCTCAGGATCACTTGACGGTTCAATGCGTACATTGTGGTGATTAAACGTTCATTCAAACGTTTATTACATACTCGATACACAGGGATTCGGTGCATCCCGAGTGAGAACGGAATACGGGAACAAGTTTCGCGCGTCCGAAAAAACAGATACAAATTCGAACTTGTCTACTGTTTATCAACGAGCGTTTGAACAAGTGAGAGAAATGCTAAATTCCGACTAGCCCCTCACGCGTTTCAACCCCAGTCTGGAGATCGTTCTTGCAACACATGCTTCCAACTACGGGATCCATGCACTTATTTCAAACGTGTTTCCCGATCGAACGAGTAAAGGCTATTTCTCATGCTGCACAATCGCTCACATTTGCAGAGCGCAACTATGGGTAGATTGAGAACGAGGCTTTGGCTATCATGTTTCCAGTGAACAAATTACACGAGATGCTCCACGGTCATCGATGAATTTTGACTTTTAAGAGTGCGGCCAAGCAGTGCCGCACAGCGGCAATGAATCCACAAGCAAGTCTGATTGGTTTGATTGGTTGTAGCAAACCTGTATTCTGTGGTCTGTACAAAGTTACAGTTGTGTGTGCGTGTGTGTGTGTGCGTGCGTGCGTGTGTGTGCATGCGTGCGTGCGTGTGCTCGCGTGCGTTCGTGCGTGCGTGCGTGCGTGTGTGTGTGTATGTGATAGTATTCGGTATCGGCTTACCGACCAATAAGTTAATCGGCATGATCATGACGCAGCCAGTAGTTCGATCAAGGGTATTTCGAGGGTGGCACAGCGGCAGGAACTGTTAGGACGAAATTGAGTTGGATTTGTACTAGCGACACGATAAGAAGTGGTCATTCTGGCCGTCGGTGGTCAAACGGTTGTGAGCACTGAGATGGCAGTACGAGATGTTGTTTGTTTTGATGGGATTTATGTTTATGGTTATATGAAGAATACTAGTCACTTTCGTGGTTGTCGTGGTGGCCGAGTGGTTAAGGCGTTGGACTCGAAATCCAATGGGGTTTCCCCGCGCAGGTTCGAATCCTGCCCGCGACGGTTGCCTTTTATGTTCGCGCTTCCTTCTCCTTGTATCCCTTTCTCATACCCAGCGTTCAAGTATACACCTTGTGGACTACCGTCCTTCAACCTTGAAACGGTTATGAATCAGATCTGTATAAATGAAGCATCCGACACGAAGTCCAGGTATCAGGTAGTGCAAACGGAATTTTGTTGTGAGTGTGAGTAACAGTGCTTCGTGAGAAGAACTACATCGATGGTTGTTTGTCTTGGTATTGGTGCGTCGTGTGTTTCTAATATTTCTAGTTAATGGTCATGCATTTAGTGTGTTCTTTATTGTTCCGTAGGTTGTAAGCTGTTTGGGACGATGAGTGTCTAGTACTTGGTGTGGCCCCATGGTGTAGCGGTTATCACTCTGGACTCTGAATCCAGCGACCCGAGTTCGAGTCTCGGTGGGGCCTAGGATGTGCGTCGCATTGTTGCGCCGTGACTTTGTTCGGTGCGCTTCGATGTGTCCCCTTTTCTCGCTCTTCATTTCCATGTTCAGTAACAGTGTGAAACATGATCCATTCCGCGTTCCCTATTACCCATTCGAAAACCCACAATACAGTGTATTGCATCGGACACTAGCGTATTTCCAATGCTCAACACCAACACCGTACAGATACATACAGCTGACGACCCTGTATTGACTAGACACTGGGAACCGTTAAACCACAAAACACGATTTGAAAACCACTTTAAACCACTCTCAGGATCACTTGACGGTTCAATGCGTACATTGTGGTGATTAAACGTTCATTCAAACGTTTATTACATGCTCGATACACAGGGATTCGGTGCATCCCGAGTGAGAACGGAATACGGGAACAAGTTTCGCGCGTCCGAAAAAACAGATACAAATTCGAACTGGTCTACTGTTTATCAACGAGCGTTTGAACAAGTGAGAGAAATGCTAAATTCCGACTAGCCCCTCACGCGTTTCAACCCCAGTCTGGAGATCGTTCTTGCAACACATGCTTCCAACTACGGGATCCATGCACTTATTTCAAACGTGTTTCCCGATCGAACGAGTAAAGGCTATTTCTCATGCTGCACAATCGCTCACATTTGCAGAGCGCAACTATGGGTAGACTGAGAACGAGGCTTTGGCTATCATGTTTCCAGTGAACAAATTACACGAGATGCTCCACGGTCATCGATGAATTTTGACTTTTAAGAGTGCGGCCAAGCAGTGCCGCACAGCGGCAATGAATCCACAAGCAAGTCTGATTGGTTTGATTGGTTGTAGCAAACCTGTATTCTGTGGTCTGTACAAAGTTACAGTTGTGTGTGCGTGTGTGTGTGTGCGTGCGTGCGTGTGTGTGCATGCGTGCGCGCGTGCGTGCGTGTGTGTGTGTGTATGTGATAGTATTCGGTATCGGCTTACCGACCAATAAGTTAATCGGCATGATCATGACGCAGCCAGTAGTTCGATCAAGGGTATTTCGAGGGTGGCACAGCGGCAGGAACTGTTAGGACGAAATTGAGTTGGATTTGTACTAGCGACACGATAAGAAGTGGTCATTCTGGCCGTCGGTGGTCAAACGGTTGTGAGCACTGAGATGGCAGTACGAGATGTTGTTTGTTTTGATGGGATTTATGTTTATGGTTATATGAAGAATACTAGTCACTTTCGTGGTTGTCGTGGTGGCCGAGTGGTTAAGGCGTTGGACTCGAAATCCAATGGGGTTTCCCCGCGCAGGTTCGAATCCTGCCCGCGACGGTTGCCTTTTATGTTCGCGCTTCCTTCTCCTTGTATCCCTTTCTCATACCCAGCGTTCAAGTATACACCTTGTGGACTACCGTCCTTCAACCTTGAAACGGTTATGAATCAGATCTGTATAAATGAAGCATCCGACACGAAGTCCAGGTATCAGGTAGTGCAAACGGAATTTTGTTGTGAGTGTGAGTAACAGTGCTTCGTGAGAAGAACTACATCGATGGTTGTTTGTCTTGGTATTGGTGCGTCGTGTGTTTCTAATATTTCTAGTTAATGGTCATGCATTTAGTGTGTTCTTTATTGTTCCGTAGGTTGTAAGCTGTTTGGGACGATGAGTGTCTAGTACTTGGTGTGGCCCCATGGTGTAGCGGTTATCACTCTGGACTCTGAATCCAGCGACCCGTGTTCGAGTCTCGGTGGGGCCTAGGATGTGCGTCGCATTGTTGCGCCGTGACTTTGTTCGGTGCGCTTCGATGTGTCCCCTTTTCTCGCTCTTCATTTCCATGTTTAGTAACAGTGTGAAACATGATCCATTCCGCGTTCCCTATTACCCATTCGAAAACCCACAATACAGTGTATTGCATCGGACACTAGCGTATTTCCAATGCTCAACACCAACACCGTACAGATACATACAGCTGACGACCCTGTATTGACTAGACACTGGGAACCGTTAAACCACAAAACACGATTTGAAAACCACTTTAAACCACTCTCAGGATCACTTGACGGTTCAATGCGTACATTGTGGTGATTAAACGTTCATTCAAACGTTTATTACATGCTCGATACACAGGGATTCGGTGCATCCCGAGTGAGAACGGAATACGGGAACAAGTTTCGCGCGTCCGAAAAAACAGATACAAATTCGAACTGGTCTACTGTTTATCAACGAGCGTTTGAACAAGTGAGAGAAATGCTAAATTCCGACTAGCCCCTCACGCGTTTCAACCCCAGTCTGGAGATCGTTCTTGCAACACATGCTTCCAACTACGGGATCCATGCACTTATTTCAAACGTGTTTCCCGATCGAACGAGTAAAGGCTATTTCTCATGCTGCACAATCGCTCACATTTGCAGAGCGCAACTATGGGTAGACTGAGAACGAGGCTTTGGCTATCATGTTTCCAGTGAACAAATTACACGAGATGCTCCACGGTCATCGATGAATTTTGACTTTTAAGAGTGCGGCCAAGCAGTGCCGCACAGCGGCAATGAATCCACAAGCAAGTCTGATTGGTTTGATTGGTTGTAGCAAACCTGTATTCTGTGGTCTGTACAAAGTTACAGTTGTGTGTGCGTGTGTGTGTGTGCATGCGTGCGTGCGTGTGCTCGCGTGCGTTCGTGCGTGCGTGCGTGCGTGTGTGTGTGTATGTGATAGTATTCGGTATCGGCTTACCGACCAATAAGTTAATCGGCATGATCATGACGCAGCCAGTAGTTCGATCAAGGGTATTTCGAGGGTGGCACAGCGGCAGGAACTGTTAGGACGAAATTGAGTTGGATTTGTACTAGCGACACGATAAGAAGTGGTCATTCTGGCCGTCGGTGGTCAAACGGTTGTGAGCACTGAGATGGCAGTACGAGATGTTGTTTGTTTTGATGGGATTTATGTTTATGGTTATATGAAGAATACTAGTCACTTTCGTGGTTGTCGTGGTGGCCGAGTGGTTAAGGCGTTGGACTCGAAATCCAATGGGGTTTCCCCGCGCAGGTTCGAATCCTGCCCGCGACGGTTGCCTTTTATGTTCGCGCTTCCTTCTCCTTGTATCCCTTTCTCATACCCAGCGTTCAAGTATACACCTTGTGGACTACCGTCCTTCAACCTTGAAACGGTTATGAATCAGATCTGTATAAATGAAGCATCCGACACGAAGTCCAGGTATCAGGTAGTGCAAACGGAATTTTGTTGTGAGTGTGAGTAACAGTGCTTCGTGAGAAGAACTACATCGATGGTTGTTTGTCTTGGTATTGGTGCGTCGTGTGTTTCTAATATTTCTAGTTAATGGTCATGCATTTAGTGTGTTCTTTATTGTTCCGTAGGTTGTAAGCTGTTTGGGACGATGAGTGTCTAGTACTTGGTGTGGCCCCATGGTGTAGCGGTTATCACTCTGGACTCTGAATCCAGCGACCCGTGTTCGAGTCTCGGTGGGGCCTAGGATGTGCGTCGCATTGTTGCGCCGTGACTTTGTTCGGTGCGCTTCGATGTGTCCCCTTTTCTCGCTCTTCATTTCCATGTTTAGTAACAGTGTGAAACATGATCCATTCCGCGTTCCCTATTACCCATTCGAAAACCCACAATACAGTGTATTGCATCGGACACTAGCGTATTTCCAATGCTCAACACCAACACCGTACAGATACATACAGCTGACGACCCTGTATTGACTAGACACTGGGAACCGTTAAACCACAAAACACGATTTGAAAACCACTTTAAACCACTCTCAGGATCACTTGACGGTTCAATGCGTACATTGTGGTGATTAAACGTTCATTCAAACGTTTATTACATGCTCGATACACAGGGATTCGGTGCATCCCGAGTGAGAACGGAATACGGGAACAAGTTTCGCGCGTCCGAAAAAACAGATACAAATTCGAACTGGTCTACTGTTTATCAACGAGCGTTTGAACAAGTGAGAGAAATGCTAAATTCCGACTAGCCCCTCACGCGTTTCAACCCCAGTCTGGAGATCGTTCTTGCAACACATGCTTCCAACTACGGGATCCATGCACTTATTTCAAACGTGTTTCCCGATCGAACGAGTAAAGGCTATTTCTCATGCTGCACAATCGCTCACATTTGCAGAGCGCAACTATGGGTAGATTGAGAACGAGGCTTTGGCTATCATGTTTCCAGTGAACAAATTACACGAGATGCTCCACGGTCATCGATGAATTTTGACTTTTAAGAGTGCGGCCAAGCAGTGCCGCACAGCGGCAATGAATCCACAAGCAAGTAGGACTCAATTTCGAGGTCTGATTGGTTTGATTGGTTGTAGCAAACCTGTATTCTGTGGTCTGTACAAAGTCACAGTTGTGTGTGCGTGTGTGCGTGTGTGTGTGTGCATGCGTGCGTGCGTGTGCTCGCGTGCGTTCGTGCGTGCGTGTGTGTGTGTGTGTATGTGATAGTATTCGGTATCGGCTTACCGACCAATAAGTTAATCGGCATGATCATGACGCAGCCAGTAGTTCGATCAAGGGTATTTCGAGGGTGGCACAGCGGCAGGAACTGTTAGGACGAAATTGAGTTGGATTTGTACTAGCGACACGATAAGAAGTGGTCATTCTGGCCGTCGGTGGTCAAACGGTTGTGAGCACTGAGATGGCAGTACGAGATGTTGTTTGTTTTGATGGGATTTATGTTTATGGTTATATGAAGAATACTAGTCACTTTCGTGGTTGTCGTGGTGGCCGAGTGGTTAAGGCGTTGGACTCGAAATCCAATGGGGTTTCCCCGCGCAGGTTCGAATCCTGCCCGCGACGGTTGCCTTTTATGTTCGCGCTTCCTTCTCCTTGTATCCCTTTCTCATACCCAGCGTTCAAGTATACACCTTGTGGACTACCGTCCTTCAACCTTGAAACGGTTATGAATCAGATCTGTATAAATGAAGCATCCGACACGAAGTCCAGGTATCAGGTAGTGCAAACGGAATTTTGTTGTGAGTGTGAGTAACAGTGCTTCGTGAGAAGAACTACATCGATGAATGTTTGTCTTGGTATTGGTGCGTCGTGTGTTTCTAATATTTCTAGTTAATGGTCATGCATTTAGTGTGTTCTTTATTGTTCCGTAGGTTGTAAGCTGTTTGGGACGATGAGTGTCTAGTACTTGGTGTGGCCCCATGATGTAGCGGTTATCACTCTGGACTCTGAATCCAGCGACCCGAGTTCGAGTCTCGGTGGGGCCTAGGATGTGCGTCGCATTGTTGCGCCGTGACTTTGTTCGGTGCGCTTCGATGTGTCCCCTTTTCTCGCTCTTCATTTCCATGTTCAGTAACAGTGTGAAACATGATCCATTCCGCGTTCCCTATTACCCATTCGAAAACCCACAATACAGTGTATTGCATCGGACACTAGCGTATTTCCAATGCTCAACACCAACACCGTACAGATACATACAGCTGACGACCCTGTATTGACTAGACACTGGGAACCGTTAAACCACAAAACACGATTTGAAAACCACTTTAAACCACTCTCAGGATCACTTGACGGTTCAATGCGTACATTGTGGTGATTAAACGTTCATTCAAACGTTTATTACATGCTCGATACACAGGGATTCGGTGCATCCCGAGTGAGAACGGAATACGGGAACAAGTTTCGCGCGTCCGAAAAAACAGATACAAATTCGAACTGGTCTACTGTTTATCAACGAGCGTTTGAACAAGTGAGAGAAATGCTAAATTCCGACTAGCCCCTCACGCGTTTCAACCCCAGTCTGGAGATCGTTCTTGCAACACATGCTTCCAACTACGGGATCCATGCACTTATTTCAAACGTGTTTCCCGATCGAACGAGTAAAGGCTATTTCTCATGCTGCACAATCGCTCACATTTGCAGAGCGCAACTATGGGTAGATTGAGAACGAGGCTTTGGCTATCATGTTTCCAGTGAACAAATTACACGAGATGCTCCACGGTCATCGATGAATTTTGACTTTTAAGAGTGCGGCCAAGCAGTGCCGCACAGCGGCAATGAATCCACAAGCAAGTAGGACTCAATTTCGAGGTCTGATTGGTTTGATTGGTTGTAGCAAACCTGTATTCTGTGGTCTGTACAAAGTCACAGTTGTGTGTGCGTGTGTGCGTGTGTGTGTGTGCATGCGTGCGTGCGTGTGCTCGCGTGCGTGCATGCGTGCGTGCGTGCGTGTGTGTGTGTATGTGATAGTATTCGGTATCGGCTTACCGACCAATAAGTTAATCGGCATGATCATGACGCAGCCAGTAGTTCGATCAAGGGTATTTCGAGGGTGGCACAGCGGCAGGAACTGTTAGGACGAAATTGAGTTGGATTTGTACTAGCGACACGATAAGAAGTGGTCATTCTGGCCGTCGGTGGTCAAACGGTTGTGAGCACTGAGATGGCAGTACGAGATGTTGTTTGTTTTGATGGGATTTATGTTTATGGTTATATGAAGAATACTAGTCACTTTCGTGGTTGTCGTGGTGGCCGAGTGGTTAAGGCGTTGGACTCGAAATCCAATGGGGTTTCCCCGCGCAGGTTCGAATTCTGCCCGCGACGGTTGCCTTTTATGTTCGCGCTTCCTTCTCCTTGTATCCCTTTCTCATACCCAGCGTTCAAGTATACACCTTGTGGACTACCGTCCTTCAACCTTGAAACGGTTATGAATCAGATCTGTATAAATGAAGCATCCGACACGAAGTCCAGGTATCAGGTAGTGCAAACGGAATTTTGTTGAGTGTGAGTAACAGTGCTTCGTGAGAAGAACTACATCGATGGTTGTTTGTCTTGGTATTGGTGCGTCGTGTGTTTCTAATATTTCTAGTTAATGGTCATGCATTTAGTGTGTTCTTTATTGTTCCGTAGGTTGTAAGCTGTTTGGGACGATGAGTGTCTAGTACTTGGTGTGGCCCCATGGTGTAGTGGTTATCACTCTGGACTCTGAATCCAGCGACCCGAGTTCGAGTCTCGGTGGGGCCTAGGATGTGCGTCGCATTGTTGCGCCGTGACTTTGTTCGGTGCGCTTCGATGTGTCCCCTTTTCTCGCTCTTCATTTCCATGTTCAGTAACAGTGTGAAACATGATCCATTCCGCGTTCCCTATTACCCATTCGAAAACCCACAATACAGTGTATTGCATCGGACACTAGCGTATTTCCAATGCTCAACACCAACACCGTACAGATACATACAGCTGACGACCCTGTATTGACTAGACACTGGGAACCGTTAAACCACAAAACACGATTTGAAAACCACTTTAAACCACTCTCAGGATCACTTGACGGTTCAATGCGTACATTGTGGTGATTAAACGTTCATTCAAACGTTTATTACATGCTCGATACACAGGGATTCGGTGCATCCCGAGTGAGAACGGAATACGGGAACAAGTTTCGCGCGTCCGAAGAAACAGATACAAATTCGAACTGGTCTACTGTTTATCAACGAGCGTTTGAACAAGTGAGAGAAATGCTAAATTCCGACTAGCCCCTCACGCGTTTCAACCCCAGTCTGGAGATCGTTCTTGCAACACATGCTTCCAACTACGGGATCCATGCACTTATTTCAAACGTGTTTCCCGATCGAACGAGTAAAGGCTATTTCTCATGCTGCACAATCGCTCACATTTGCAGAGCGCAACTATGGGTAGACTGAGAACGAGGCTTTGGCTATCATGTTTCCAGTGAACAAATTACACGAGATGCTCCACGGTCATCGATGAATTTTGACTTTTAAGAGTGCGGCCAAGCAGTGCCGCACAGCGGCAATGAATCCACAAGCAAGTCTGATTGGTTTGATTGGTTGTAGCAAACCTGTATTCTGTGGTCTGTACAAAGTTACAGTTGTGTGTGCGTGTGTGTGTGTGTGTGCGTGCGTGTGTGTGCATGCGTGCGCGCGTGCGTGCGTGTGTGTGTGTGTATGTGATAGTATTCGGTATCGGCTTACCGACCAATAAGTTAATCGGCATGATCATGACGCAGCCAGTAGTTCGATCAAGGGTATTTCGAGGGTGGCACAGCGGCAGGAACTGTTAGGACGAAATTGAGTTGGATTTGTACTAGCGACACGATAAGAAGTGGTCATTCTGGCCGTCGGTGGTCAAACGGTTGTGAGCACTGAGATGGCAGTACGAGATGTTGTTTGTTTTGATGGGATTTATGTTTATGGTTATATGAAGAATACTAGTCACTTTCGTGGTTGTCGTGGTGGCCGAGTGGTTAAGGCGTTGGACTCGAAATCCAATGGGGTTTCCCCGCGCAGGTTCGAATTCTGCCCGCGACGGTTGCCTTTTATGTTCGCGCTTCCTTCTCCTTGTATCCCTTTCTCATACCCAGCGTTCAAGTATACACCTTGTGGACTACCGTCCTTCAACCTTGAAACGGTTATGAATCAGATCTGTATAAATGAAGCATCCGACACGAAGTCCAGGTATCAGGTAGTGCAAACGGAATTTTGTTGTGAGTGTGAGTAACAGTGCTTCGTGAGAAGAACTACATCGATGGTTGTTTGTCTTGGTATTGGTGCGTCGTGTGTTTCTAATATTTCTAGTTAATGGTCATGCATTTAGTGTGTTCTTTATTGTTCCGTAGGTTGTAAGCTGTTTGGGACGATGAGTGTCTAGTACTTGGTGTGGCCCCATGGTGTAGCGGTTATCACCCTGGACTCTGAATCCAGCGACCCGAGTTCGAGTCTCGGTGGGGCCTAGGATGTGCGTCGCATTGTTGCGCCGTGACTTTGTTCGGTGCGCTTCGATGTGTCCCCTTTTCTCGCTCTTCATTTCCATGTTCAGTAACAGTGTGAAACATGATCCATTCCGCGTTCCCTATTACCCATTCGAAAACCCACAATACAGTGTATTGCATCGGACACTAGCGTATTTCCAATGCTCAACACCAACACCGTACAGATACATACAGCTGACGACCCTGTATTGACTAGACACTGGGAACCGTTAAACCACAAAACACGATTTGAAAACCACTTTAAACCACTCTCAGGATCACTTGACGGTTCAATGCGTACATTGTGGTGATTAAACGTTCATTCAAACGTTTATTACATGCTCGATACACAGGGATTCGGTGCATCCCGAGTGAGAACGGAATACGGGAACAAGTTTCGCGCGTCCGAAAAAACAGATACAAATTCGAACTGGTCTACTGTTTATCAACGAGCGTTTGAACAAGTGAGAGAAATGCTAAATTCCGACTAGCCCCTCACGCGTTTCAACCCCAGTCTGGAGATCGTTCTTGCAACACATGCTTCCAACTACGGGATCCATGCACTTATTTCAAACGTGTTTCCCGATCGAACGAGTAAAGGCTATTTCTCATGCTGCACAATCGCTCACATTTGCAGAGCGCAACTATGGGTAGATTGAGAACGAGGCTTTGGCTATCATGTTTCCAGTGAACAAATTACACGAGATGCTCCACGGTCATCGATGAATTTTGACTTTTAAGAGTGCGGCCAAGCAGTGCCGCACAGCGGCAATGAATCCACAAGCAAGTCTGATTGGTTTGATTGGTTGTAGCAAACCTGTATTCTGTGGTCTGTACAAAGTTACAGTTGTGCGTGCGTGTGCTCGCGTGCGTGCGTGTGTGTGTGTGTGTGTGTATGTGATAGTATTCGGTATCGGCTTACCGACCAATAAGTTAATCGGCATGATCATGACGCAGCCAGTAGTTCGATCAAGGGTATTTCGAGGGTGGCACAGCGGCAGGAACTGTTAGGACGAAATTGAGTTGGATTTGTACTAGCGACACGATAAGAAGTGGTCATTCTGGCCGTCGGTGGTCAAACGGTTGTGAGCACTGAGATGGCAGTACGAGATGTTGTTTGTTTTGATGGGATTTATGTTTATGGTTATATGAAGAATACTAGTCACTTTCGTGGTTGTCGTGGTGGCCGAGTGGTTAAGGCGTTGGACTCGAAATCCAATGGGGTTTCCCCGCGCAGGTTCGAATCCTGCCCGCGACGGTTGCCTTTTATGTTCGCGCTTCCTTCTCCTTGTATCCCTTTCTCATACCCAGCGTTCAAGTATACACCTTGTGGACTACCGTCCTTCAACCTTGAAACGGTTATGAATCAGATCTGTATAAATGAAGCATCCGACACGAAGTCCAGGTATCAGGTAGTGCAAACGGAATTTTGTTGTGAGTGTGAGTAACAGTGCTTCGTGAGAAGAACTACATCGATGGTTGTTTGTCTTGGTATTGGTGCGTCGTGTGTTTCTAATATTTCTAGTTAATGGTCATGCATTTAGTGTGTTCTTTATTGTTCCGTAGGTTGTAAGCTGTTTGGGACGATGAGTGTCTAGTACTTGGTGTGGCCCCATGGTGTAGCGGTTATCACCCTGGACTCTGAATCCAGCGACCCGAGTTCGAGTCTCGGTGGGGCCTAGGATGTGCGTCGCATTGTTGCGCCGTGACTTTGTTCGGTGCGCTTCGATGTGTCCCCTTTTCTCGCTCTTCATTTCCATGTTCAGTAACAGTGTGAAACATGATCCATTCCGCGTTCCCTATTACCCATTCGAAAACCCACAATACAGTGTATTGCATCGGACACTAGCGTATTTCCAATGCTCAACACCAACACCGTACAGATACATACAGCTGACGACCCTGTATTGACTAGACACTGGGAACCGTTAAACCACAAAACACGATTTGAAAACCACTTTAAACCACTCTCAGGATCACTTGACGGTTCAATGCGTACATTGTGGTGATTAAACGTTCATTCAAACGTTTATTACATGCTCGATACACAGGGATTCGGTGCATCCCGAGTGAGAACGGAATACGGGAACAAGTTTCGCGCGTCCGAAAAAACAGATACAAATTCGAACTGGTCTACTGTTTATCAACGAGCGTTTGAACAAGTGAGAGAAATGCTAAATTCCGACTAGCCCCTCACGCGTTTCAACCCCAGTCTGGAGATCGTTCTTGCAACACATGCTTCCAACTACGGGATCCATGCACTTATTTCAAACGTGTTTCCCGATCGAACGAGTAAAGGCTATTTCTCATGCTGCACAATCGCTCACATTTGCAGAGCGCAACTATGGGTAGATTGAGAACGAGGCTTTGGCTATCATGTTTCCAGTGAACAAATTACACGAGATGCTCCACGGTCATCGATGAATTTTGACTTTTAAGAGTGCGGCCAAGCAGTGCCGCACAGCGGCAATGAATCCACAAGCAAGTCTGATTGGTTTGATTGGTTGTAGCAAACCTGTATTCTGTGGTCTGTACAAAGTTACAGTTGTGCGTGCGTGTGCTCGCGTGCGTGCGTGTGTGTGTGTGTGTGTGTATGTGATAGTATTCGGTATCGGCTTACCGACCAATAAGTTAATCGGCATGATCATGACGCAGCCAGTAGTTCGATCAAGGGTATTTCGAGGGTGGCACAGCGGCAGGAACTGTTAGGACGAAATTGAGTTGGATTTGTACTAGCGACACGATAAGAAGTGGTCATTCTGGCCGTCGGTGGTCAAACGGTTGTGAGCACTGAGATGGCAGTACGAGATGTTGTTTGTTTTGATGGGATTTATGTTTATGGTTATATGAAGAATACTAGTCACTTTCGTGGTTGTCGTGGTGGCCGAGTGGTTAAGGCGTTGGACTCGAAATCCAATGGGGTTTCCCCGCGCAGGTTCGAATCCTGCCCGCGACGGTTGCCTTTTATGTTCGCGCTTCCTTCTCCTTGTATCCCTTTCTCATACCCAGCGTTCAAGTATACACCTTGTGGACTACCGTCCTTCAACCTTGAAACGGTTATGAATCAGATCTGTATAAATGAAGCATCCGACACGAAGTCCAGGTATCAGGTAGTGCAAACGGAATTTTGTTGTGAGTGTGAGTAACAGTGCTTCGTGAGAAGAACTACATCGATGGTTGTTTGTCTTGGTATTGGTGCGTCGTGTGTTTCTAATATTTCTAGTTAATGGTCATGCATTTAGTGTGTTCTTTATTGTTCCGTAGGTTGTAAGCTGTTTGGGACGATGAGTGTCTAGTACTTGGTGTGGCCCCATGGTGTAGCGGTTATCACTCTGGACTCTGAATCCAGCGACCCGAGTTCGAGTCTCGGTGGGGCCTAGGATGTGCGTCGCATTGTTGCGCCGTGACTTTGTTCGGTGCGCTTCGATGTGTCCCCTTTTCTCGCTCTTCATTTCCATGTTCAGTAACAGTGTGAAATATGATCCATTCCGCGTTCCCTATTACCCATTCGAAAACCCACAATACAGTGTATTGCATCGGACACTAGCGTATTTCCAATGCTCAACACCAACACCGTACAGATACATACAGCTGACGACCCTGTATTGACTAGACACTGGGAACCGTTAAACCACAAAACACGATTTGAAAACCACTTTAAACCACTCTCAGGATCACTTGACGGTTCAATGCGTACATTGTGGTGTTTAAACGTTCATTCAAACGTTTATTACATGCTCGATACACAGGGATTCGGTGCATCCCGAGTGAGAACGGAATACGGGAACAAGTTTCGCGCGTCCGAAAAAACAGATACAAATTCGAACTGGTCTACTGTTTATCAACGAGCGTTTGAACAAGTGAGAGAAATGCTAAATTCCGACTAGCCCCTCACGCGTTTCAACCCCAGTCTGGAGATCGTTCTTGCAACACATGCTTCCAACTACGGGATCCATGCACTTATTTCAAACGTGTTTCCCGATCGAACGAGTAAAGGCTATTTCTCATGCTGCACAATCGCTCACATTTGCAGAGCGCAACTATGGGTAGATTGAGAACGAGGCTTTGGCTATCATGTTTCCAGTGAACAAATTACACGAGATGCTCCACGGTCATCGATGAATTTTGACTTTTAAGAGTGCGGCCAAGCAGTGCCGCACAGCGGCAATGAATCCACAAGCAAGTCTGATTGGTTTGATTGGTTGTAGCAAACCTGTATTCTGTGGTCTGTACAAAGTTACAGTTGTGCGTGCGTGTGCTCGCGTGCGTGCGTGTGTGTGTGTGTGTGTGTATGTGATAGTATTCGGTATCGGCTTACCGACCAATAAGTTAATCGGCATGATCATGACGCAGCCAGTAGTTCGATCAAGGGTATTTCGAGGGTGGCACAGCGGCAGGAACTGTTAGGACGAAATTGAGTTGGATTTGTACTAGCGACACGATAAGAAGTGGTCATTCTGGCCGTCGGTGGTCAAACGGTTGTGAGCACTGAGATGGCAGTACGAGATGTTGTTTGTTTTGATGGGATTTATGTTTATGGTTATATGAAGAATACTAGTCACTTTCGTGGTTGTCGTGGTGGCCGAGTGGTTAAGGCGTTGGACTCGAAATCCAATGGGGTTTCCCCGCGCAGGTTCGAATCCTGCCCGCGACGGTTGCCTTTTATGTTCGCGCTTCCTTCTCCTTGTATCCCTTTCTCATACCCAGCGTTCAAGTATACACCTTGTGGACTACCGTCCTTCAACCTTGAAACGGTTATGAATCAGATCTGTATAAATGAAGCATCCGACACGAAGTCCAGGTATCAGGTAGTGCAAACGGAATTTTGTTGTGAGTGTGAGTAACAGTGCTTCGTGAGAAGAACTACATCGATGGTTGTTTGTCTTGGTATTGGTGCGTCGTGTGTTTCTAATATTTCTAGTTAATGGTCATGCATTTAGTGTGTTCTTTATTGTTCCGTAGGTTGTAAGCTGTTTGGGACGATGAGTGTCTAGTACTTGGTGTGGCCCCATGGTGTAGCGGTTATCACTCTGGACTCTGAATCCAGCGACCCGTGTTCGAGTCTCGGTGGGGCCTAGGATGTGCGTCGCATTGTTGCGCCGTGACTTTGTTCGGTGCGCTTCGATGTGTCCCCTTTTCTCGCTCTTCATTTCCATGTTTAGTAACAGTGTGAAACATGATCCATTCCGCGTTCCCTATTACCCATTCGAAAACCCACAATACAGTGTATTGCATCGGACACTAGCGTATTTCCAATGCTCAACACCAACACCGTACAGATACATACAGCTGACGACCCTGTATTGACTAGACACTGGGAACCGTTAAACCACAAAACACGATTTGAAAACCACTTTAAACCACTCTCAGGATCACTTGACGGTTCAATGCGTACATTGTGGTGATTAAACGTTCATTCAAACGTTTATTACATGCTCGATACACAGGGATTCGGTGCATCCCGAGTGAGAACGGAATACGGGAACAAGTTTCGCGCGTCCGAAAAAACAGATACAAATTCGAACTGGTCTACTGTTTATCAACGAGCGTTTGAACAAGTGAGAGAAATGCTAAATTCCGACTAGCCCCTCACGCGTTTCAACCCCAGTCTGGAGATCGTTCTTGCAACACATGCTTCCAACTACGGGATCCATGCACTTATTTCAAACGTGTTTCCCGATCGAACGAGTAAAGGCTATTTCTCATGCTGCACAATCGCTCACATTTGCAGAGCGCAACTATGGGTAGATTGAGAACGAGGCTTTGGCTATCATGTTTCCAGTGAACAAATTACACGAGATGCTCCACGGTCATCGATGAATTTTGACTTTTAAGAGTGCGGCCAAGCAGTGCCGCACAGCGGCAATGAATCCACAAGCAAGTAGGACTCAATTTCGAGGTCTGATTGGTTTGATTGGTTGTAGCAAACCTGTATTCTGTGGTCTGTACAAAGTCACAGTTGTGTGTGCGTGTGTGCGTGTGTGTGTGTGCATGCGTGCGTGCGTGTGCTCGCGTGCGTTCGTGCGTGCGTGTGTGTGTGTGTGTATGTGATAGTATTCGGTATCGGCTTACCGACCAATAAGTTAATCGGCATGATCATGACGCAGCCAGTAGTTCGATCAAGGGTATTTCGAGGGTGGCACAGCGGCAGGAACTGTTAGGACGAAATTGAGTTGGATTTGTACTAGCGACACGATAAGAAGTGGTCATTCTGGCCGTCGGTGGTCAAACGGTTGTGAGCACTGAGATGGCAGTACGAGATGTTGTTTGTTTTGATGGGATTTATGTTTATGGTTATATGAAGAATACTAGTCACTTTCGTGGTTGTCGTGGTGGCCGAGTGGTTAAGGCGTTGGACTCGAAATCCAATGGGGTTTCCCCGCGCAGGTTCGAATCCTGCCCGCGACGGTTGCCTTTTATGTTCGCGCTTCCTTCTCCTTGTATCCCTTTCTCATACCCAGCGTTCAAGTATACACCTTGTGGACTACCGTCCTTCAACCTTGAAACGGTTATGAATCAGATCTGTATAAATGAAGCATCCGACACGAAGTCCAGGTATCAGGTAGTGCAAACGGAATTTTGTTGTGAGTGTGAGTAACAGTGCTTCGTGAGAAGAACTACATCGATGAATGTTTGTCTTGGTATTGGTGCGTCGTGTGTTTCTAATATTTCTAGTTAATGGTCATGCATTTAGTGTGTTCTTTATTGTTCCGTAGGTTGTAAGCTGTTTGGGACGATGAGTGTCTAGTACTTGGTGTGGCCCCATGATGTAGCGGTTATCACTCTGGACTCTGAATCCAGCGACCCGAGTTCGAGTCTCGGTGGGGCCTAGGATGTGCGTCGCATTGTTGCGCCGTGACTTTGTTCGGTGCGCTTCGATGTGTCCCCTTTTCTCGCTCTTCATTTCCATGTTCAGTAACAGTGTGAAACATGATCCATTCCGCGTTCCCTATTACCCATTCGAAAACCCACAATACAGTGTATTGCATCGGACACTAGCGTATTTCCAATGCTCAACACCAACACCGTACAGATACATACAGCTGACGACCCTGTATTGACTAGACACTGGGAACCGTTAAACCACAAAACACGATTTGAAAACCACTTTAAACCACTCTCAGGATCACTTGACGGTTCAATGCGTACATTGTGGTGATTAAACGTTCATTCAAACGTTTATTACATGCTCGATACACAGGGATTCGGTGCATCCCGAGTGAGAACGGAATACGGGAACAAGTTTCGCGCGTCCGAAGAAACAGATACAAATTCGAACTGGTCTACTGTTTATCAACGAGCGTTTGAACAAGTGAGAGAAATGCTAAATTCCGACTAGCCCCTCACGCGTTTCAACCCCAGTCTGGAGATCGTTCTTGCAACACATGCTTCCAACTACGGGATCCATGCACTTATTTCAAACGTGTTTCCCGATCGAACGAGTAAAGGCTATTTCTCATGCTGCACAATCGCTCACATTTGCAGAGCGCAACTATGGGTAGACTGAGAACGAGGCTTTGGCTATCATGTTTCCAGTGAACAAATTACACGAGATGCTCCACGGTCATCGATGAATTTTGACTTTTAAGAGTGCGGCCAAGCAGTGCCGCACAGCGGCAATGAATCCACAAGCAAGTCTGATTGGTTTGATTGGTTGTAGCAAACCTGTATTCTGTGGTCTGTACAAAGTTACAGTTGTGTGTGCGTGTGTGTGTGTGCGTGCGTGCGTGTGTGTGCATGCGTGCGCGCGTGCGTGCGTGTGTGTGTGTGTATGTGATAGTATTCGGTATCGGCTTACCGACCAATAAGTTAATCGGCATGATCATGACGCAGCCAGTAGTTCGATCAAGGGTATTTCGAGGGTGGCACAGCGGCAGGAACTGTTAGGACGAAATTGAGTTGGATTTGTACTAGCGACACGATAAGAAGTGGTCATTCTGGCCGTCGGTGGTCAAACGGTTGTGAGCACTGAGATGGCAGTACGAGATGTTGTTTGTTTTGATGGGATTTATGTTTATGGTTATATGAAGAATACTAGTCACTTTCGCGGTTGTCGTGGTGGCCGAGTGGTTAAGGCGTTGGACTCGAAATCCAATGGGGTTTCCCCGCGCAGGTTCGAATTCTGCCCGCGACGGTTGCCTTTTATGTTCGCGCTTCCTTCTCCTTGTATCCCTTTCTCATACCCAGCGTTCAAGTATACACCTTGTGGACTACCGTCCTTCAACCTTGAAACGGTTATGAATCAGATCTGTATAAATGAAGCATCCGACACGAAGTCCAGGTATCAGGTAGTGCAAACGGAATTTTGTTGTGAGTGTGAGTAACAGTGCTTCGTGAGAAGAACTACATCGATGGTTGTTTGTCTTGGTATTGGTGCGTCGTGTGTTTCTAATATTTCTAGTTAATGGTCATGCATTTAGTGTGTTCTTTATTGTTCCGTAGGTTGTAAGCTGTTTGGGACGATGAGTGTCTAGTACTTGGTGTGGCCCCATGGTGTAGCGGTTATCACCCTGGACTCTGAATCCAGCGACCCGAGTTCGAGTCTCGGTGGGGCCTAGGATGTGCGTCGCATTGTTGCGCCGTGACTTTGTTCGGTGCGCTTCGATGTGTCCCCTTTTCTCGCTCTTCATTTCCATGTTCAGTAACAGTGTGAAACATGATCCATTCCGCGTTCCCTATTACCCATTCGAAAACCCACAATACAGTGTATTGCATCGGACACTAGCGTATTTCCAATGCTCAACACCAACACCGTACAGATACATACAGCTGACGACCCTGTATTGACTAGACACTGGGAACCGTTAAACCACAAAACACGATTTGAAAACCACTTTAAACCACTCTCAGGATCACTTGACGGTTCAATGCGTACATTGTGGTGATTAAACGTTCATTCAAACGTTTATTACATGCTCGATACACAGGGATTCGGTGCATCCCGAGTGAGAACGGAATACGGGAACAAGTTTCGCGCGTCCGAAAAAACAGATACAAATTCGAACTGGTCTACTGTTTATCAACGAGCGTTTGAACAAGTGAGAGAAATGCTAAATTCCGACTAGCCCCTCACGCGTTTCAACCCCAGTCTGGAGATCGTTCTTGCAACACATGCTTCCAACTACGGGATCCATGCACTTATTTCAAACGTGTTTCCCGATCGAACGAGTAAAGGCTATTTCTCATGCTGCACAATCGCTCACATTTGCAGAGCGCAACTATGGGTAGATTGAGAACGAGGCTTTGGCTATCATGTTTCCAGTGAACAAATTACACGAGATGCTCCACGGTCATCGATGAATTTTGACTTTTAAGAGTGCGGCCAAGCAGTGCCGCACAGCGGCAATGAATCCACAAGCAAGTCTGATTGGTTTGATTGGTTGTAGCAAACCTGTATTCTGTGGTCTGTACAAAGTTACAGTTGTGCGTGCGTGTGCTCGCGTGCGTGCGTGTGTGTGTGTGTGTGTGTATGTGATAGTATTCGGTATCGGCTTACCGACCAATAAGTTAATCGGCATGATCATGACGCAGCCAGTAGTTCGATCAAGGGTATTTCGAGGGTGGCACAGCGGCAGGAACTGTTAGGACGAAATTGAGTTGGATTTGTACTAGCGACACGATAAGAAGTGGTCATTCTGGCCGTCGGTGGTCAAACGGTTGTGAGCACTGAGATGGCAGTACGAGATGTTGTTTGTTTTGATGGGATTTATGTTTATGGTTATATGAAGAATACTAGTCACTTTCGTGGTTGTCGTGGTGGCCGAGTGGTTAAGGCGTTGGACTCGAAATCCAATGGGGTTTCCCCGCGCAGGTTCGAATCCTGCCCGCGACGGTTGCCTTTTATGTTCGCGCTTCCTTCTCCTTGTATCCCTTTCTCATACCCAGCGTTCAAGTATACACCTTGTGGACTACCGTCCTTCAACCTTGAAACGGTTATGAATCAGATCTGTATAAATGAAGCATCCGACACGAAGTCCAGGTATCAGGTAGTGCAAACGGAATTTTGTTGTGAGTGTGAGTAACAGTGCTTCGTGAGAAGAACTACATCGATGGTTGTTTGTCTTGGTATTGGTGCGTCGTGTGTTTCTAATATTTCTAGTTAATGGTCATGCATTTAGTGTGTTCTTTATTGTTCCGTAGGTTGTAAGCTGTTTGGGACGATGAGTGTCTAGTACTTGGTGTGGCCCCATGATGTAGCGGTTATCACTCTGGACTCTGAATCCAGCGACCCGAGTTCGAGTCTCGGTGGGGCCTAGGATGTGCGTCGCATTGTTGCGCCGTGACTTTGTTCGGTGCGCTTCGATGTGTCCCCTTTTCTCGCTCTTCATTTCCATGTTCAGTAACAGTGTGAAACATGATCCATTCCGCGTTCCCTATTACCCATTCGAAAACCCACAATACAGTGTATTGCATCGGACACTAGCGTATTTCCAATGCTCAACACCAACACCGTACAGATACATACAGCTGACGACCCTGTATTGACTAGACACTGGGAACCGTTAAACCACAAAACACGATTTGAAAACCACTTTAAACCACTCTCAGGATCACTTGACGGTTCAATGCGTACATTGTGGTGTTTAAACGTTCATTCAAACGTTTATTACATGCTCGATACACAGGGATTCGGTGCATCCCGAGTGAGAACGGAATACGGGAACAAGTTTCGCGCGTCCGAAAAAACAGATACAAATTCGAACTGGTCTACTGTTTATCAACGAGCGTTTGAACAAGTGAGAGAAATGCTAAATTCCGACTAGCCCCTCACGCGTTTCAACCCCAGTCTGGAGATCGTTCTTGCAACACATGCTTCCAACTACGGGATCCATGCACTTATTTCAAACGTGTTTCCCGATCGAACGAGTAAAGGCTATTTCTCATGCTGCACAATCGCTCACATTTGCAGAGCGCAACTATGGGTAGATTGAGAACGAGGCTTTGGCTATCATGTTTCCAGTGAACAAATTACACGAGATGCTCCACGGTCATCGATGAATTTTGACTTTTAAGAGTGCGGCCAAGCAGTGCCGCACAGCGGCAATGAATCCACAAGCAAGTAGGACTCAATTTCGAGGTCTGATTGGTTTGATTGGTTGTAGCAAACCTGTATTCTGTGGTCTGTACAAAGTCACAGTTGTGTGTGCGTGTGTGCGTGCGTGCGTGTGCTTGCGTGCGTTAGTGCGTGCGTGTGTGTGTGTGTGTGTGTGTGTGTGTATGTGATAGTATTCGGTATCGGCTTACCGACCAATAAGTTAATCGGCATGATCATGACGCAGCCAGTAGTTCGATCAAGGGTATTTCGAGGGTGGCACAGCGGCAGGAACTGTTAGGACGAAATTGAGTTGGATTTGTACTAGCGACACGATAAGAAGTGGTCATTCTGGCCGTCGGTGGTCAAACGGTTGTGAGCACTGAGATGGCAGTACGAGATGTTGTTTGTTTTGATGGGATTTATGTTTATGGTTATATGAAGAATACTAGTCACTTTCGTGGTTGTCGTGGTGGCCGAGTGGTTAAGGCGTTGGACTCGAAATCCAATGGGGTTTCCCCGCGCAGGTTCGAATCCTGCCCGCGACGGTTGCCTTTTATGTTCGCGCTTCCTTCTCCTTGTATCCCTTTCTCATACCCAGCGTTCAAGTATACACCTTGTGGACTACCGTCCTTCAACCTTGAAACGGTTATGAATCAGATCTGTATAAATGAAGCATCCGACACGAAGTCCAGGTATCAGGTAGTGCAAACGGAATTTTGTTGAGTGTGAGTAACAGTGCTTCGTGAGAAGAACTACATCGATAGTTGTTTGTCTTGGTATTGGTGCGTCGTGTGTTTCTAATATTTCTAGTTAATGGTCATGCATTTAGTGTGTTCTTTATTGTTCCGTAGGTTGTAAGCTGTTTGGGACGATGAGTGTCTAGTACTTGGTGTGGCCCCATGGTGTAGCGGTTATCACTCTGGACTCTGAATCCAGCGACCCGAGTTCGAGTCTCGGTGGGGCCTAGGATGTGCGTCGCATTGTTGCGCCGTGACTTTGTTCGGTGCGCTTCGATGTGTCCCCTTTTCTCGCTCTTCATTTCCATGTTCAGTAACAGTGTGAAATATGATCCATTCCGCGTTCCCTATTACCCATTCGAAAACCCACAATACAGTGTATTGCATCGGACACTAGCGTATTTCCAATGCTCAACACCAACACCGTACAGATACATACAGCTGACGACCCTGTATTGACTAGACACTGGGAACCGTTAAACCACAAAACACGATTTGAAAACCACTTTAAACCACTCTCAGGATCACTTGACGGTTCAATGCGTACATTGTGGTGATTAAACGTTCATTCAAACGTTTATTACATACTCGATACACAGGGATTCGGTGCATCCCGAGTGAGAACGGAATACGGGAACAAGTTTCGCGCGTCCGAAAAAACAGATACAAATTCGAACTGGTCTACTGTTTATCAACGAGCGTTTGAACAAGTGAGAGAAATGCTAAATTCCGACTAGCCCCTCACGCGTTTCAACCCCAGTCTGGAGATCGTTCTTGCAACACATGCTTCCAACTACGGGATCCATGCACTTATTTCAAACGTGTTTCCCGATCGAACGAGTAAAGGCTATTTCTCATGCTGCACAATCGCTCACATTTGCAGAGCGCAACTATGGGTAGATTGAGAACGAGGCTTTGGCTATCATGTTTCCAGTGAACAAATTACACGAGATGCTCCACGGTCATCGATGAATTTTGACTTTTAAGAGTGCGGCCAAGCAGTGCCGCACAGCGGCAATGAATCCACAAGCAAGTAGGACTCAATTTCGAGGTCTGATTGGTTTGATTGGTTGTAGCAAACCTGTATTCTGTGGTCTGTACAAAGTCACAGTTGTGTGTGCGTGTGTGCGTGCGTGCGTGTGCTTGCGTGCGTTAGTGCGTGCGTGTGTGTGTGTGTGTGTGTGTGTGTATGTGATAGTATTCGGTATCGGCTTACCGACCAATAAGTTAATCGGCATGATCATGACGCAGCCAGTAGTTCGATCAAGGGTATTTCGAGGGTGGCACAGCGGCAGGAACTGTTAGGACGAAATTGAGTTGGATTTGTACTAGCGACACGATAAGAAGTGGTCATTCTGGCCGTCGGTGGTCAAACGGTTGTGAGCACTGAGATGGCAGTACGAGATGTTGTTTGTTTTGATGGGATTTATGTTTATGGTTATATGAAGAATACTAGTCAATTTCGTGGTTGTCGTGGTGGCCGAGTGGTTAAGGCGTTGGACTCGAAATCCAATGGGGTTTCCCCGCGCAGGTTCGAATCCTGCCCGCGACGGTTGCCTTTTATGTTCGCGCTTCCTTCTCCTTGTATCCCTTTCTCATACCCAGCGTTCAAGTATACACCTTGTGGACTACCGTCCTTCAACCTTGAAACGGTTATGAATCAGATCTGTATAAATGAAGCATCCGACACGAAGTCCAGGTATCAGGTAGTGCAAACGGAATTTTGTTGTGAGTGTGAGTAACAGTGCTTCGTGAGAAGAACTACATCGATAGTTGTTTGTCTTGGTATTGGTGCGTCGTGTGTTTCTAATATTTCTAGTTAATGGTCATGCATTTAGTGTGTTCTTTATTGTTCCGTAGGTTGTAAGCTGTTTGGGACGATGAGTGTCTAGTACTTGGTGTGGCCCCATGATGTAGCGGTTATCACTCTGGACTCTGAATCCAGCGACCCGAGTTCGAGTCTCGGTGGGGCCTAGGATGTGCGTCGCATTGTTGCGCCGTGACTTTGTTCGGTGCGCTTCGATGTGTCCCCTTTTCTCGCTCTTCATTTTCATGTTCAGTAACAGTGTGAAATATGATCCATTCCGCGTTCCCTATTACCCATTCGAAAACCCACAATACAGTGTATTGCATCGGACACTAGCGTATTTCCAATGCTCAACACCAACACCGTACAGATACATACAGCTGACGACCCTGTATTGACTAGACACTGGGAACCGTTAAACCACAAAACACGATTTGAAAACCACTTTAAACCACTCTCAGGATCACTTGACGGTTCAATGCGTACATTGTGGTGATTAAACGTTCATTCAAACGTTTATTACATACTCGATACACAGGGATTCGGTGCATCCCGAGTGAGAACGGAATACGGGAACAAGTTTCGCGCGTCCGAAAAAACAGATACAAATTCGAACTGGTCTACTGTTTATCAACGAGCGTTTGAACAAGTGAGAGAAATGCTAAATTCCGACTAGCCCCTCACGCGTTTCAACCCCAGTCTGGAGATCGTTCTTGCAACACATGCTTCCAACTACGGGATCCATGCACTTATTTCAAACGTGTTTCCCGATCGAACGAGTAAAGGCTATTTCTCATGCTGCACAATCGCTCACATTTGCAGAGCGCAACTATGGGTAGATTGAGAACGAGGCTTTGGCTATCATGTTTCCAGTGAACAAATTACACGAGATGCTCCACGGTCATCGATGAATTTTGACTTTTAAGAGTGCGGCCAAGCAGTGCCGCACAGCGGCAATGAATCCACAAGCAAGTAGGACTCAATTTCGAGGTCTGATTGGTTTGATTGGTTGTAGCAAACCTGTATTCTGTGGTCTGTACAAAGTCACAGTTGTGTGTGCGTGTGTGCGTGCGTGCGTGTGCTTGCGTGCGTTAGTGCGTGCGTGTGTGTGTGTGTGTGTGTATGTGATAGTATTCGGTATCGGCTTACCGACCAATAAGTTAATCGGCATGATCATGACGCAGCCAGTAGTTCGATCAAGGGTATTTCGAGGGTGGCACAGCGGCAGGAACTGTTAGGACGAAATTGAGTTGGATTTGTACTAGCGACACGATAAGAAGTGGTCATTCTGGCCGTCGGTGGTCAAACGGTTGTGAGCACTGAGATGGCAGTACGAGATGTTGTTTGTTTTGATGGGATTTATGTTTATGGTTATATGAAGAATACTAGTCACTTTCGTGGTTGTCGTGGTGGCCGAGTGGTTAAGGCGTTGGACTCGAAATCCAATGGGGTTTCCCCGCGCAGGTTCGAATTCTGCCCGCGACGGTTGCCTTTTATGTTCGCGCTTCCTTCTCCTTGTATCCCTTTCTCATACCCAGCGTTCAAGTATACACCTTGTGGACTACCGTCCTTCAACCTTGAAACGGTTATGAATCAGATCTGTATAAATGAAGCATCCGACACGAAGTCCAGGTATCAGGTAGTGCAAACGGAATTTTGTTGTGAGTGTGAGTAACAGTGCTTCGTGAGAAGAACTACATCGATAGTTGTTTGTCTTGGTATTGGTGCGTCGTGTGTTTCTAATATTTCTAGTTAATGGTCATGCATTTAGTGTGTTCTTTATTGTTCCGTAGGTTGTAAGCTGTTTGGGACGATGAGTGTCTAGTACTTGGTGTGGCCCCATGATGTAGCGGTTATCACTCTGGACTCTGAATCCAGCGACCCGAGTTCGAGTCTCGGTGGGGCCTAGGATGTGCGTCGCATTGTTGCGCCGTGACTTTGTTCGGTGCGCTTCGATGTGTCCCCTTTTCTCGCTCTTCATTTCCATGTTCAGTAACAGTGTGAAACATGATCCATTCCGCGTTCCCTATTACCCATTCGAAAACCCACAATACAGTGTATTGCATCGGACACTAGCGTATTTCCAATGCTCAACACCAACACCGTACAGATACATACAGCTGACGACCCTGTATTGACTAGACACTGGGAACCGTTAAACCACAAAACACGATTTGAAAACCACTTTAAACCACTCTCAGGATCACTTGACGGTTCAATGCGTACATTGTGGTGATTAAACGTTCATTCAAACGTTTATTACATACTCGATACACAGGGATTCGGTGCATCCCGAGTGAGAACGGAATACGGGAACAAGTTTCGCGCGTCCGAAAAAACAGATACAAATTCGAACTGGTCTACTGTTTATCAACGAGCGTTTGAACAAGTGAGAGAAATGCTAAATTCCGACTAGCCCCTCACGCGTTTCAACCCCAGTCTGGAGATCGTTCTTGCAACACATGCTTCCAACTACGGGATCCATGCACTTATTTCAAACGTGTTTCCCGATCGAACGAGTAAAGGCTATTTCTCATGCTGCACAATCGCTCACATTTGCAGAGCGCAACTATGGGTAGATTGAGAACGAGGCTTTGGCTATCATGTTTCCAGTGAACAAATTACACGAGATGCTCCACGGTCATCGATGAATTTTGACTTTTAAGAGTGCGGCCAAGCAGTGCCGCACAGCGGCAATGAATCCACAAGCAAGTAGGACTCAATTTCGAGGTCTGATTGGTTTGATTGGTTGTAGCAAACCTGTATTCTGTGGTCTGTACAAAGTCACAGTTGTGTGTGCGTGTGTGCGTGCGTGCGTGTGCTTGCGTGCGTTAGTGCGTGCGTGTGTGTGTGTGTGTGTGTATGTGATAGTATTCGGTATCGGCTTACCGACCAATAAGTTAATCGGCATGATCATGACGCAGCCAGTAGTTCGATCAAGGGTATTTCGAGGGTGGCACAGCGGCAGGAACTGTTAGGACGAAATTGAGTTGGATTTGTACTAGCGACACGATAAGAAGTGGTCATTCTGGCCGTCGGTGGTCAAACGGTTGTGAGCACTGAGATGGCAGTACGAGATGTTGTTTGTTTTGATGGGATTTATGTTTATGGTTATATGAAGAATACTAGTCACTTTCGTGGTTGTCGTGGTGGCCGAGTGGTTAAGGCGTTGGACTCGAAATCCAATGGGGTTTCCCCGCGCAGGTTCGAATCCTGCCCGCGACGGTTGCCTTTTATGTTCGCGCTTCCTTCTCCTTGTATCCCTTTCTCATACCCAGCGTTCAAGTATACACCTTGTGGACTACCGTCCTTCAACCTTGAAACGGTTATGAATCAGATCTGTATAAATGAAGCATCCGACACGAAGTCCAGGTATCAGGTAGTGCAAACGGAATTTTGTTGTGAGTGTGAGTAACAGTGCTTCGTGAGAAGAACTACATCGATGGTTGTTTGTCTTGGTATTGGTGCGTCGTGTGTTTCTAATATTTCTAGTTAATGGTCATGCATTTAGTGTGTTCTTTATTGTTCCGTAGGTTGTAAGCTGTTTGGGACGATGAGTGTCTAGTACTTGGTGTGGCCCCATGGTGTAGCGGTTATCACTCTGGACTCTGAATCCAGCGACCCGAGTTCGAGTCTCGGTGGGGCCTAGGATGTGCGTCGCATTGTTGCGCCGTGACTTTGTTCGGTGCGCTTCGATGTGTCCCCTTTTCTCGCTCTTCATTTCCATGTTCAGTAACAGTGTGAAATATGATCCATTCCGCGTTCCCTATTACCCATTCGAAAACCCACAATACAGTGTATTGCATCGGACACTAGCGTATTTCCAATGCTCAACACCAACACCGTACAGATACATACAGCTGACGACCCTGTATTGACTAGACACTGGGAACCGTTAAACCACAAAACACGATTTGAAAACCACTTTAAACCACTCTCAGGATCACTTGACGGTTCAATGCGTACATTGTGGTGATTAAACGTTCATTCAAACGTTTATTACATACTCGATACACAGGGATTCGGTGCATCCCGAGTGAGAACGGAATACGGGAACAAGTTTCGCGCGTCCGAAAAAACAGATACAAATTCGAACTGGTCTACTGTTTATCAACGAGCGTTTGAACAAGTGAGAGAAATGCTAAATTCCGACTAGCCCCTCACGCGTTTCAACCCCAGTCTGGAGATCGTTCTTGCAACACATGCTTCCAACTACGGGATCCATGCACTTATTTCAAACGTGTTTCCCGATCGAACGAGTAAAGGCTATTTCTCATGCTGCACAATCGCTCACATTTGCAGAGCGCAACTATGGGTAGATTGAGAACGAGGCTTTGGCTATCATGTTTCCAGTGAACAAATTACACGAGATGCTCCACGGTCATCGATGAATTTTGACTTTTAAGAGTGCGGCCAAGCAGTGCCGCACAGCGGCAATGAATCCACAAGCAAGTAGGACTCAATTTCGAGGTCTGATTGGTTTGATTGGTTGTAGCAAACCTGTATTCTGTGGTCTGTACAAAGTCACAGTTGTGTGTGCGTGTGTGCGTGTGTGTGTGTGCATGCGTGCGTGCGTGTGCTTGCGTGCGTGCGTGTGCTCGCGTGCGTGCGTGTGTGTGTGTGTGTGTGTATGTGATAGTATTCGGTATCGGCTTACCGACCAATAAGTTAATCGGCATGATCATGACGCAGCCAGTAGTTCGATCAAGGGTATTTCGAGGGTGGCACAGCGGCAGGAACTGTTAGGACGAAATTGAGTTGGATTTGTACTAGCGACACGATAAGAAGTGGTCATTCTGGCCGTCGGTGGTCAAACGGTTGTGAGCACTGAGATGGCAGTACGAGATGTTGTTTGTTTTGATGGGATTTATGTTTATGGTTATATGAAGAATACTAGTCACTTTCGTGGTTGTCGTGGTGGCCGAGTGGTTAAGGCGTTGGACTCGAAATCCAATGGGGTTTCCCCGCGCAGGTTCGAATCCTGCCCGCGACGGTTGCCTTTTATGTTCGCGCTTCCTTCTCCTTGTATCCCTTTCTCATACCCAGCGTTCAAGTATACACCTTGTGGACTACCGTCCTTCAACCTTGAAACGGTTATGAATCAGATCTGTATAAATGAAGCATCCGACACGAAGTCCAGGTATCAGGTAGTGCAAACGGAATTTTGTTGTGAGTGTGAGTAACAGTGCTTCGTGAGAAGAACTACATCGATAGTTGTTTGTCTTGGTATTGGTGCGTCGTGTGTTTCTAATATTTCTAGTTAATGGTCATGCATTTAGTGTGTTCTTTATTGTTCCGTAGGTTGTAAGCTGTTTGGGACGATGAGTGTCTAGTACTTGGTGTGGCCCCATGATGTAGCGGTTATCACTCTGGACTCTGAATCCAGCGACCCGAGTTCGAGTCTCGGTGGGGCCTAGGATGTGCGTCGCATTGTTGCGCCGTGACTTTGTTCGGTGCGCTTCGATGTGTCCCCTTTTCTCGCTCTTCATTTTCATGTTCAGTAACAGTGTGAAATATGATCCATTCCGCGTTCCCTATTACCCATTCGAAAACCCACAATACAGTGTATTGCATCGGACACTAGCGTATTTCCAATGCTCAACACCAACACCGTACAGATACATACAGCTGACGACCCTGTATTGACTAGACACTGGGAACCGTTAAACCACAAAACACGATTTGAAAACCACTTTAAACCACTCTCAGGATCACTTGACGGTTCAATGCGTACATTGTGGTGATTAAACGTTCATTCAAACGTTTATTACATACTCGATACACAGGGATTCGGTGCATCCCGAGTGAGAACGGAATACGGGAACAAGTTTCGCGCGTCCGAAAAAACAGATACAAATTCGAACTGGTCTACTGTTTATCAACGAGCGTTTGAACAAGTGAGAGAAATGCTAAATTCCGACTAGCCCCTCACGCGTTTCAACCCCAGTCTGGAGATCGTTCTTGCAACACATGCTTCCAACTACGGGATCCATGCACTTATTTCAAACGTGTTTCCCGATCGAACGAGTAAAGGCTATTTCTCATGCTGCACAATCGCTCACATTTGCAGAGCGCAACTATGGGTAGATTGAGAACGAGGCTTTGGCTATCATGTTTCCAGTGAACAAATTACACGAGATGCTCCACGGTCATCGATGAATTTTGACTTTTAAGAGTGCGGCCAAGCAGTGCCGCACAGCGGCAATGAATCCACAAGCAAGTAGGACTCAATTTCGAGGTCTGATTGGTTTGATTGGTTGTAGCAAACCTGTATTCTGTGGTCTGTACAAAGTTACAGTTGTGTGTGCGTGTGTGTGTGTGCATGCGTGCGTGCGTGTGCTCGCGTGCGTGCGTGTGTGTGTGTGTGTGTGTATGTGATAGTATTCGGTATCGGCTTACCGACCAATAAGTTAATCGGCATGATCATGACGCAGCCAGTAGTTCGATCAAGGGTATTTCGAGGGTGGCACAGCGGCAGGAACTGTTAGGACGAAATTGAGTTGGATTTGTACTAGCGACACGATAAGAAGTGGTCATTCTGGCCGTCGGTGGTCAAACGGTTGTGAGCACTGAGATGGCAGTACGAGATGTTGTTTGTTTTGATGGGATTTATGTTTATGGTTATATGAAGAATACTAGTCACTTTCGTGGTTGTCGTGGTGGCCGAGTGGTTAAGGCGTTGGACTCGAAATCCAATGGGGTTTCCCCGCGCAGGTTCGAATCCTGCCCGCGACGGTTGCCTTTTATGTTCGCGCTTCCTTCTCCTTGTATCCCTTTCTCATACCCAGCGTTCAAGTATACACCTTGTGGACTACCGTCCTTCAACCTTGAAACGGTTATGAATCAGATCTGTATAAATGAAGCATCCGACACGAAGTCCAGGTATCAGGTAGTGCAAACGGAATTTTGTTGTGAGTGTGAGTAACAGTGCTTCGTGAGAAGAACTACATCGATGGTTGTTTGTCTTGGTATTGGTGCGTCGTGTGTTTCTAATATTTCTAGTTAATGGTCATGCATTTAGTGTGTTCTTTATTGTTCCGTAGGTTGTAAGCTGTTTGGGACGATGAGTGTCTAGTACTTGGTGTGGCCCCATGGTGTAGCGGTTATCACTCTGGACTCTGAATCCAGCGACCCGAGTTCGAGTCTCGGTGGGGCCTAGGATGTGCGTCGCATTGTTGCGCCGTGACTTTGTTCGGTGCGCTTCGATGTGTCCCCTTTTCTCGCTCTTCATTTCCATGTTCAGTAACAGTGTGAAATATGATCCATTCCGCGTTCCCTATTACCCATTCGAAAACCCACAATACAGTGTATTGCATCGGACACTAGCGTATTTCCAATGCTCAACACCAACACCGTACAGATACATACAGCTGACGACCCTGTATTGACTAGACACTGGGAACCGTTAAACCACAAAACACGATTTGAAAACCACTTTAAACCACTCTCAGGATCACTTGACGGTTCAATGCGTACATTGTGGTGATTAAACGTTCATTCAAACGTTTATTACATACTCGATACACAGGGATTCGGTGCATCCCGAGTGAGAACGGAATACGGGAACAAGTTTCGCGCGTCCGAAAAAACAGATACAAATTCGAACTGGTCTACTGTTTATCAACGAGCGTTTGAACAAGTGAGAGAAATGCTAAATTCCGACTAGCCCCTCACGCGTTTCAACCCCAGTCTGGAGATCGTTCTTGCAACACATGCTTCCAACTACGGGATCCATGCACTTATTTCAAACGTGTTTCCCGATCGAACGAGTAAAGGCTATTTCTCATGCTGCACAATCGCTCACATTTGCAGAGCGCAACTATGGGTAGATTGAGAACGAGGCTTTGGCTATCATGTTTCCAGTGAACAAATTACACGAGATGCTCCACGGTCATCGATGAATTTTGACTTTTAAGAGTGCGGCCAAGCAGTGCCGCACAGCGGCAATGAATCCACAAGCAAGTAGGACTCAATTTCGAGGTCTGATTGGTTTGATTGGTTGTAGCAAACCTGTATTCTGTGGTCTGTACAAAGTTACAGTTGTGTGTGCGTGTGTGTGTGTGCATGCGTGCGTGCGTGTGCTCGCGTGCGTGCGTGTGTGTGTGTGTGTGTGTGTATGTGATAGTATTCGGTATCGGCTTACCGACCAATAAGTTAATCGGCATGATCATGACGCAGCCAGTAGTTCGATCAAGGGTATTTCGAGGGTGGCACAGCGGCAGGAACTGTTAGGACGAAATTGAGTTGGATTTGTACTAGCGACACGATAAGAAGTGGTCATTCTGGCCGTCGGTGGTCAAACGGTTGTGAGCACTAAGATGGCAGTACGAGATGTTGTTTGTTTTGATGGGATTTATGTTTATGGTTATATGAAGAATACTAGTCACTTTCGTGGTTGTCGTGGTGGCCGAGTGGTTAAGGCGTTGGACTCGAAATCCAATGGGGTTTCCCCGCGCAGGTTCGAATTCTGCCCGCGACGGTTGCCTTTTATGTTCGCGCTTCCTTCTCCTTGTATCCCTTTCTCATACCCAGCGTTCAAGTATACACCTTGTGGACTACCGTCCTTCAACCTTGAAACGGTTATGAATCAGATCTGTATAAATGAAGCATCCGACACGAAGTCCAGGTATCAGGTAGTGCAAACGGAATTTTGTTGTGAGTGTGAGTAACAGTGCTTCGTGAGAAGAACTACATCGATGGTTGTTTGTCTTGGTATTGGTGCGTCGTGTGTTTCTAATATTTCTAGTTAATGGTCATGCATTTAGTGTGTTCTTTATTGTTCCGTAGGTTGTAAGCTGTTTGGGACGATGAGTGTCTAGTACTTGGTGTGGCCCCATGGTGTAGCGGTTATCACTCTGGACTCTGAATCCAGCGACCCGAGTTCGAGTCTCGGTGGGGCCTAGGATGTGCGTCGCATTGTTGCGCCGTGACTTTGTTCGGTGCGCTTCGATGTGTCCCCTTTTCTCGCTCTTCATTTCCATGTTCAGTAACAGTGTGAAATATGATCCATTCCGCGTTCCCTATTACCCATTCGAAAACCCACAATACAGTGTATTGCATCGGACACTAGCGTATTTCCAATGCTCAACACCAACACCGTACAGATACATACAGCTGACGACCCTGTATTGACTAGACACTGGGAACCGTTAAACCACAAAACACGATTTGAAAACCACTTTAAACCACTCTCAGGATCACTTGACGGTTCAATGCGTACATTGTGGTGATTAAACGTTCATTCAAACGTTTATTACATACTCGATACACAGGGATTCGGTGCATCCCGAGTGAGAACGGAATACGGGAACAAGTTTCGCGCGTCCGAAAAAACAGATACAAATTCGAACTGGTCTACTGTTTATCAACGAGCGTTTGAACAAGTGAGAGAAATGCTAAATTCCGACTAGCCCCTCACGCGTTTCAACCCCAGTCTGGAGATCGTTCTTGCAACACATGCTTCCAACTACGGGATCCATGCACTTATTTCAAACGTGTTTCCCGATCGAACGAGTAAAGGCTATTTCTCATGCTGCACAATCGCTCACATTTGCAGAGCGCAACTATGGGTAGATTGAGAACGAGGCTTTGGCTATCATGTTTCCAGTGAACAAATTACACGAGATGCTCCACGGTCATCGATGAATTTTGACTTTTAAGAGTGCGGCTAAACAGTGCCGCACAGCGGCAATGAATCCACAAGCAAGTAGGACTCAATTTCGAGGTCTGATTGGTTTGATTGGTTGTAGCAAACCTGTATTCTGTGGTCTGTACAAAGTCACAGTTGTGTGTGCGTGTGTGCGTGTGTGTGTGTGCATGCGTGCGTGCGTGTGCTTGCGTGCGTGCGTTCGTGCGTGTGTGTGTGTGTGTGTGTGTGTGTGTATGTGATAGTATTCGGTATCGGCTTACCGACCAATAAGTTAATCGGCATGATCATGACGCAGCCAGTAGTTCGATCAAGGGTATTTCGAGGGTGGCACAGCGGCAGGAACTGTTAGGACGAAATTGAGTTGGATTTGTACTAGCGACACGATAAGAAGTGGTCATTCTGGCCGTCGGTGGTCAAACGGTTGTGAGCACTGAGATGGCAGTACGAGATGTTGTTTGTTTTGATGGGATTTATGTTTATGGTTATATGAAGAATACTAGTCACTTTCGTGGTTGTCGTGGTGGCCGAGTGGTTAAGGCGTTGGACTCGAAATCCAATGGGGTTTCCCCGCGCAGGTTCGAATTCTGCCCGCGACGGTTGCCTTTTATGTTCGCGCTTCCTTCTCCTTGTATCCCTTTCTCATACCCAGCGTTCAAGTATACACCTTGTGGACTACCGTCCTTCAACCTTGAAACGGTTATGAATCAGATCTGTATAAATGAAGCATCCGACACGAAGTCCAGGTATCAGGTAGTGCAAACGGAATTTTGTTGTGAGTGTGAGTAACAGTGCTTCGTGAGAAGAACTACATCGATGGTTGTTTGTCTTGGTATTGGTGCGTCGTGTGTTTCTAATATTTCTAGTTAATGGTCATGCATTTAGTGTGTTCTTTATTGTTCCGTAGGTTGTAAGCTGTTTGGGACGATGAGTGTCTAGTACTTGGTGTGGCCCCATGGTGTAGCGGTTATCACTCTGGACTCTGAATCCAGCGACCCGAGTTCGAGTCTCGGTGGGGCCTAGGATGTGCGTCGCATTGTTGCGCCGTGACTTTGTTCGGTGCGCTTCGATGTGTCCCCTTTTCTCGCTCTTCATTTCCATGTTCAGTAACAGTGTGAAATATGATCCATTCCGCGTTCCCTATTACCCATTCGAAAACCCACAATACAGTGTATTGCATCGGACACTAGCGTATTTCCAATGCTCAACACCAACACCGTACAGATACATACAGCTGACGACCCTGTATTGACTAGACACTGGGAACCGTTAAACCACAAAACACGATTTGAAAACCACTTTAAACCACTCTCAGGATCACTTGACGGTTCAATGCGTACATTGTGGTGATTAAACGTTCATTCAAACGTTTATTACATACTCGATACACAGGGATTCGGTGCATCCCGAGTGAGAACGGAATACGGGAACAAGTTTCGCGCGTCCGAAAAAACAGATACAAATTCGAACTGGTCTACTGTTTATCAACGAGCGTTTGAACAAGTGAGAGAAATGCTAAATTCCGACTAGCCCCTCACGCGTTTCAACCCCAGTCTGGAGATCGTTCTTGCAACACATGCTTCCAACTACGGGATCCATGCACTTATTTCAAACGTGTTTCCCGATCGAACGAGTAAAGGCTATTTCTCATGCTGCACAATCGCTCACATTTGCAGAGCGCAACTATGGGTAGATTGAGAACGAGGCTTTGGCTATCATGTTTCCAGTGAACAAATTACACGAGATGCTCCACGGTCATCGATGAATTTTGACTTTTAAGAGTGCGGCTAAACAGTGCCGCACAGCGGCAATGAATCCACAAGCAAGTAGGACTCAATTTCGAGGTCTGATTGGTTTGATTGGTTGTAGCAAACCTGTATTCTGTGGTCTGTACAAAGTCACAGTTGTGTGTGCGTGTGTGCGTGTGTGTGTGTGCTTGCGTGCGTTAGTGCGTGCGTGTGTGTGTGTGTGTGTGTATGTGATAGTATTCGGTATCGGCTTACCGACCAATAAGTTAATCGGCATGATCATGACGCAGCCAGTAGTTCGATCAAGGGTATTTCGAGGGTGGCACAGCGGCAGGAACTGTTAGGACGAAATTGAGTTGGATTTGTACTAGCGACACGATAAGAAGTGGTCATTCTGGCCGTCGGTGGTCAAACGGTTGTGAGCACTGAGATGGCAGTACGAGATGTTGTTTGTTTTGATGGGATTTATGTTTATGGTTATATGAAGAATACTAGTCACTTTCGTGGTTGTCGTGGTGGCCGAGTGGTTAAGGCGTTGGACTCGAAATCCAATGGGGTTTCCCCGCGCAGGTTCGAATTCTGCCCGCGACGGTTGCCTTTTATGTTCGCGCTTCCTTCTCCTTGTATCCCTTTCTCATACCCAGCGTTCAAGTATACACCTTGTGGACTACCGTCCTTCAACCTTGAAACGGTTATGAATCAGATCTGTATAAATGAAGCATCCGACACGAAGTCCAGGTATCAGGTAGTGCAAACGGAATTTTGTTGTGAGTGTGAGTAACAGTGCTTCGTGAGAAGAACTACATCGATGGTTGTTTGTCTTGGTATTGGTGCGTCGTGTGTTTCTAATATTTCTAGTTAATGGTCATGCATTTAGTGTGTTCTTTATTGTTCCGTAGGTTGTAAGCTGTTTGGGACGATGAGTGTCTAGTACTTGGTGTGGCCCCATGGTGTAGCGGTTATCACTCTGGACTCTGAATCCAGCGACCCGAGTTCGAGTCTCGGTGGGGCCTAGGATGTGCGTCGCATTGTTGCGCCGTGACTTTGTTCGGTGCGCTTCGATGTGTCCCCTTTTCTCGCTCTTCATTTCCATGTTCAGTAACAGTGTGAAATATGATCCATTCCGCGTTCCCTATTACCCATTCGAAAACCCACAATACAGTGTATTGCATCGGACACTAGCGTATTTCCAATGCTCAACACCAACACCGTACAGATACATACAGCTGACGACCCTGTATTGACTAGACACTGGGAACCGTTAAACCACAAAACACGATTTGAAAACCACTTTAAACCACTCTCAGGATCACTTGACGGTTCAATGCGTACATTGTGGTGATTAAACGTTCATTCAAACGTTTATTACATGCTCGATACACAGGGATTCGGTGCATCCCGAGTGAGAACGGAATACGGGAACAAGTTTCGCGCGTCCGAAAAAACAGATACAAATTCGAACTGGTCTACTGTTTATCAACGAGCGTTTGAACAAGTGAGAGAAATGCTAAATTCCGACTAGCCCCTCACGCGTTTCAACCCCAGTCTGGAGATCGTTCTTGCAACACATGCTTCCAACTACGGGATCCATGCACTTATTTCAAACGTGTTTCCCGATCGAACGAGTAAAGGCTATTTCTCATGCTGCACAATCGCTCACATTTGCAGAGCGCAACTATGGGTAGATTGAGAACGAGGCTTTGGCTATCATGTTTCCAGTGAACAAATTACACGAGATGCTCCACGGTCATCGATGAATTTTGACTTTTAAGAGTGCGGCTAAACAGTGCCGCACAGCGGCAATGAATCCACAAGCAAGTAGGACTCAATTTCGAGGTCTGATTGGTTTGATTGGTTGTAGCAAACCTGTATTCTGTGGTCTGTACAAAGTCACAGTTGTGTGTGCGTGTGTGCGTGTGTGTGTGCATGCGTGCGTGCGTGTGCTTGCGTGCGTGCGTTCGTGCGTGCGTGTGTGTGTGTGTGTGTGTGTGTGTGTGTGTGTATGTGATAGTATTCGGTATCGGCTTACCGACCAATAAGTTAATCGGCATGATCATGACGCAGCCAGTAGTTCGATCAAGGGTATTTCGAGGGTGGCACAGCGGCAGGAACTGTTAGGACGAAATTGAGTTGGATTTGTACTAGCGACACGATAAGAAGTGGTCATTCTGGCCGTCGGTGGTCAAACGGTTGTGAGCACTGAGATGGCAGTACGAGATGTTGTTTGTTTTGATGGGATTTATGTTTATGGTTATATGAAGAATACTAGTCACTTTCGTGGTTGTCGTGGTGGCCGAGTGGTTAAGGCGTTGGACTCGAAATCCAATGGGGTTTCCCCGCGCAGGTTCGAATCCTGCCCGCGACGGTTGCCTTTTATGTTCGCGCTTCCTTCTCCTTGTATCCCTTTCTCATACCCAGCGTTCAAGTATACACCTTGTGGACTACCGTCCTTCAACCTTGAAACGGTTATGAATCAGATCTGTATAAATGAAGCATCCGACACGAAGTCCAGGTATCAGGTAGTGCAAACGGAATTTTGTTGTGAGTGTGAGTAACAGTGCTTCGTGAGAAGAACTACATCGATGGTTGTTTGTCTTGGTATTGGTGCGTCGTGTGTTTCTAATATTTCTAGTTAATGGTCATGCATTTAGTGTGTTCTTTATTGTTCCGTAGGTTGTAAGCTGTTTGGGACGATGAGTGTCTAGTACTTGGTGTGGCCCCATGGTGTAGCGGTTATCACTCTGGACTCTGAATCCAGCGACCCGAGTTCGAGTCTCGGTGGGGCCTAGGATGTGCGTCGCATTGTTGCGCCGTGACTTTGTTCGGTGCGCTTCGATGTGTCCCCTTTTCTCGCTCTTCATTTCCATGTTCAGTAACAGTGTGAAATATGATCCATTCCGCGTTCCCTATTACCCATTCGAAAACCCACAATACAGTGTATTGCATCGGACACTAGCGTATTTCCAATGCTCAACACCAACACCGTACAGATACATACAGCTGACGACCCTGTATTGACTAGACACTGGGAACCGTTAAACCACAAAACACGATTTGAAAACCACTTTAAACCACTCTCAGGATCACTTGACGGTTCAATGCGTACATTGTGGTGATTAAACGTTCATTCAAACGTTTATTACATACTCGATACACAGGGATTCGGTGCATCCCGAGTGAGAACGGAATACGGGAACAAGTTTCGCGCGTCCGAAAAAACAGATACAAATTCGAACTGGTCTACTGTTTATCAACGAGCGTTTGAACAAGTGAGAGAAATGCTAAATTCCGACTAGCCCCTCACGCGTTTCAACCCCAGTCTGGAGATCGTTCTTGCAACACATGCTTCCAACTACGGGATCCATGCACTTATTTCAAACGTGTTTCCCGATCGAACGAGTAAAGGCTATTTCTCATGCTGCACAATCGCTCACATTTGCAGAGCGCAACTATGGGTAGATTGAGAACGAGGCTTTGGCTATCATGTTTCCAGTGAACAAATTACACGAGATGCTCCACGGTCATCGATGAATTTTGACTTTTAAGAGTGCGGCCAAGCAGTGCCGCACAGCGGCAATGAATCCACAAGCAAGTAGGACTCAATTTCGAGGTCTGATTGGTTTGATTGGTTGTAGCAAACCTGTATTCTGTGGTCTGTACAAAGTCACAGTTGTGTGTGCGTGTGTGCGTGTGTGTGTGTGCATGCGTGCGTGCGTGTGCTTGCGTGCGTGCGTTCGTGCGTGCGTGTGTGTGTGTGTGTGTGTGTGTATGTGATAGTATTCGGTATCGGCTTACCGACCAATAAGTTAATCGGCATGATCATGACGCAGCCAGTAGTTCGATCAAGGGTATTTCGAGGGTGGCACAGCGGCAGGAACTGTTAGGACGAAATTGAGTTGGATTTGTACTAGCGACACGATAAGAAGTGGTCATTCTGGCCGTCGGTGGTCAAACGGTTGTGAGCACTGAGATGGCAGTACGAGATGTTGTTTGTTTTGATGGGATTTATGTTTATGGTTATATGAAGAATACTAGTCACTTTCGTGGTTGTCGTGGTGGCCGAGTGGTTAAGGCGTTGGACTCGAAATCCAATGGGGTTTCCCCGCGCAGGTTCGAATCCTGCCCGCGACGGTTGCCTTTTATGTTCGCGCTTCCTTCTCCTTGTATCCCTTTCTCATACCCAGCGTTCAAGTATACACCTTGTGGACTACCGTCCTTCAACCTTGAAACGGTTATGAATCAGATCTGTATAAATGAAGCATCCGACACGAAGTCCAGGTATCAGGTAGTGCAAACGGAATTTTGTTGTGAGTGTGAGTAACAGTGCTTCGTGAGAAGAACTACATCGATAGTTGTTTGTCTTGGTATTGGTGCGTCGTGTGTTTCTAATATTTCTAGTTAATGGTCATGCATTTAGTGTGTTCTTTATTGTTCCGTAGGTTGTAAGCTGTTTGGGACGATGAGTGTCTAGTACTTGGTGTGGCCCCATGATGTAGCGGTTATCACTCTGGACTCTGAATCCAGCGACCCGAGTTCGAGTCTCGGTGGGGCCTAGGATGTGCGTCGCATTGTTGCGCCGTGACTTTGTTCGGTGCGCTTCGATGTGTCCCCTTTTCTCGCTCTTCATTTCCATGTTCAGTAACAGTGTGAAACATGATCCATTCCGCGTTCCCTATTACCCATTCGAAAACCCACAATACAGTGTATTGCATCGGACACTAGCGTATTTCCAATGCTCAACACCAACACCGTACAGATACATACAGCTGACGACCCTGTATTGACTAGACACTGGGAACCGTTAAACCACAAAACACGATTTGAAAACCACTTTAAACCACTCTCAGGATCACTTGACGGTTCAATGCGTACATTGTGGTGATTAAACGTTCATTCAAACGTTTATTACATACTCGATACACAGGGATTCGGTGCATCCCGAGTGAGAACGGAATACGGGAACAAGTTTCGCGCGTCCGAAAAAACAGATACAAATTCGAACTGGTCTACTGTTTATCAACGAGCGTTTGAACAAGTGAGAGAAATGCTAAATTCCGACTAGCCCCTCACGCGTTTCAACCCCAGTCTGGAGATCGTTCTTGCAACACATGCTTCCAACTACGGGATCCATGCACTTATTTCAAACGTGTTTCCCGATCGAACGAGTAAAGGCTATTTCTCATGCTGCACAATCGCTCACATTTGCAGAGCGCAACTATGGGTAGATTGAGAACGAGGCTTTGGCTATCATGTTTCCAGTGAACAAATTACACGAGATGCTCCACGGTCATCGATGAATTTTGACTTTTAAGAGTGCGGCTAAACAGTGCCGCACAGCGGCAATGAATCCACAAGCAAGTAGGACTCAATTTCGAGGTCTGATTGGTTTGATTGGTTGTAGGAAACCTGTATTCTGTGGTCTGTACAAAGTCACAGTTGTGTGTGCGTGTGTGCGTGTGTGTGTGTGCATACGTGCGTGCGTGTGCTTGCGTGCGTGCGTTCGTGCGTGCGTGTGTGTGTGTGCGTGTGTGTGTGTGTGTGTATGTGATAGTATTCGGTATCGGCTTACCGACCAATAAGTTAATCGGCATGATCATGACGCAGCCAGTAGTTCGATCAAGGGTATTTCGAGGGTGGCACAGCGGCAGGAACTGTTAGGACGAAATTGAGTTGGATTTGTACTAGCGACACGATAAGAAGTGGTCATTCTGGCCGTCGGTGGTCAAACGGTTGTGAGCACTGAGATGGCAGTACGAGATGTTGTTTGTTTTGATGGGATTTATGTTTATGGTTATATGAAGAATACTAGTCACTTTCGTGGTTGTCGTGGTGGCCGAGTGGTTAAGGCGTTGGACTCGAAATCCAATGGGGTTTCCCCGCGCAGGTTCGAATTCTGCCCGCGACGGTTGCCTTTTATGTTCGCGCTTCCTTCTCCTTGTATCCCTTTCTCATACCCAGCGTTCAAGTATACACCTTGTGGACTACCGTCCTTCAACCTTGAAACGGTTATGAATCAGATCTGTATAAATGAAGCATCCGACACGAAGTCCAGGTATCAGGTAGTGCAAACGGAATTTTGTTGTGAGTGTGAGTAACAGTGCTTCGTGAGAAGAACTACATCGATGGTTGTTTGTCTTGGTATTGGTGCGTCGTGTGTTTCTAATATTTCTAGTTAATGGTCATGCATTTAGTGTGTTCTTTATTGTTCCGTAGGTTGTAAGCTGTTTGGGACGATGAGTGTCTAGTACTTGGTGTGGCCCCATGGTGTAGCGGTTATCACTCTGGACTCTGAATCCAGCGACCCGAGTTCGAGTCTCGGTGGGGCCTAGGATGTGCGTCGCATTGTTGCGCCGTGACTTTGTTCGGTGCGCTTCGATGTGTCCCCTTTTCTCGCTCTTCATTTCCATGTTCAGTAACAGTGTGAAACATGATCCATTCCGCGTTCCCTATTACCCATTCGAAAACCCACAATACAGTGTATTGCATCGGACACTAGCGTATTTCCAATGCTCAACACCAACACCGTACAGATACATACAGCTGACGACCCTGTATTGACTAGACACTGGGAACCGTTAAACCACAAAACACGATTTGAAAACCACTTTAAACCACTCTCAGGATCACTTGACGGTTCAATGCGTACATTGTGGTGATTAAACGTTCATTCAAACGTTTATTACATACTCGATACACAGGGATTCGGTGCATCCCGAGTGAGAACGGAATACGGGAACAAGTTTCGCGCGTCCGAAAAAACAGATACAAATTCGAACTGGTCTACTGTTTATCAACGAGCGTTTGAACAAGTGAGAGAAATGCTAAATTCCGACTAGCCCCTCACGCGTTTCAACCCCAGTCTGGAGATCGTTCTTGCAACACATGCTTCCAACTACGGGATCCATGCACTTATTTCAAACGTGTTTCCCGATCGAACGAGTAAAGGCTATTTCTCATGCTGCACAATCGCTCACATTTGCAGAGCGCAACTATGGGTAGATTGAGAACGAGGCTTTGGCTATCATGTTTCCAGTGAACAAATTACACGAGATGCTCCACGGTCATCGATGAATTTTGACTTTTAAGAGTGCGGCTAAACAGTGCCGCACAGCGGCAATGAATCCACAAGCAAGTAGGACTCAATTTCGAGGTCTGATTGGTTTGATTGGTTGTAGCAAACCTGTATTCTGTGGTCTGTACAAAGTCACAGTTGTGTGTGCGTGTGTGCGTGTGTGTGTGTGCATACGTGCGTGCGTGTGCTTGCGTGCGTGCGTTCGTGCGTGCGTGCGTGTGTGTGTGTGTGTGTGTGTGTATGTGATAGTATTCGGTATCGGCTTACCGACCAATAAGTTAATCGGCATGATCATGACGCAGCCAGTAGTTCGATCAAGGGTATTTCGAGGGTGGCACAGCGGCAGGAACTGTTAGGACGAAATTGAGTTGGATTTGTACTAGCGACACGATAAGAAGTGGTCATTCTGGCCGTCGGTGGTCAAACGGTTGTGAGCACTGAGATGGCAGTACGAGATGTTGTTTGTTTTGATGGGATTTATGTTTATGGTTATATGAAGAATACTAGTCACTTTCGTGGTTGTCGTGGTGGCCGAGTGGTTAAGGCGTTGGACTCGAAATCCAATGGGGTTTCCCCGCGCAGGTTCGAATCCTGCCCGCGACGGTTGCCTTTTATGTTCGCGCTTCCTTCTCCTTGTATCCCTTTCTCATACCCAGCGTTCAAGTATACACCTTGTGGACTACCGTCCTTCAACCTTGAAACGGTTATGAATCAGATCTGTATAAATGAAGCATCCGACACGAAGTCCAGGTATCAGGTAGTGCAAACGGAATTTTGTTGTGAGTGTGAGTAACAGTGCTTCGTGAGAAGAACTACATCGATGGTTGTTTGTCTTGGTATTGGTGCGTCGTGTGTTTCTAATATTTCTAGTTAATGGTCATGCATTTAGTGTGTTCTTTATTGTTCCGTAGGTTGTAAGCTGTTTGGGACGATGAGTGTCTAGTACTTGGTGTGGCCCCATGGTGTAGCGGTTATCACTCTGGACTCTGAATCCAGCGACCCGAGTTCGAGTCTCGGTGGGGCCTAGGATGTGCGTCGCATTGTTGCGCCGTGACTTTGTTCGGTGCGCTTCGATGTGTCCCCTTTTCTCGCTCTTCATTTCCATGTTCAGTAACAGTGTGAAATATGATCCATTCCGCGTTCCCTATTACCCATTCGAAAACCCACAATACAGTGTATTGCATCGGACACTAGCGTATTTCCAATGCTCAACACCAACACCGTACAGATACATACAGCTGACGACCCTGTATTGACTAGACACTGGGAACCGTTAAACCACAAAACACGATTTGAAAACCACTTTAAACCACTCTCAGGATCACTTGACGGTTCAATGCGTACATTGTGGTGATTAAACGTTCATTCAAACGTTTATTACATACTCGATACACAGGGATTCGGTGCATCCCGAGTGAGAACGGAATACGGGAACAAGTTTCGCGCGTCCGAAAAAACAGATACAAATTCGAACTGGTCTACTGTTTATCAACGAGCGTTTGAACAAGTGAGAGAAATGCTAAATTCCGACTAGCCCCTCACGCGTTTCAACCCCAGTCTGGAGATCGTTCTTGCAACACATGCTTCCAACTACGGGATCCATGCACTTATTTCAAACGTGTTTCCCGATCGAACGAGTAAAGGCTATTTCTCATGCTGCACAATCGCTCACATTTGCAGAGCGCAACTATGGGTAGACTGAGAACGAGGCTTTGGCTATCATGTTTCCAGTGAACAAATTACACGAGATGCTCCACGGTCATCGATGAATTTTGACTTTTAAGAGTGCGGCTAAACAGTGCCGCACAGCGGCAATGAATCCACAAGCAAGTAGGACTCAATTTCGAGGTCTGATTGGTTTGATTGGTTGTAGCAAACCTGTATTCTGTGGTCTGTACAAAGTCACAGTTGTGTGTGCGTGTGTGCGTGTGTGTGTGTGCATACGTGCGTGCGTGTGCTTGCGTGCGTGCGTTCGTGCGTGCGTGCGTGTGTGTGTGTGTGTGTGTGTATGTGATAGTATTCGGTATCGGCTTACCGACCAATAAGTTAATCGGCATGATCATGACGCAGCCAGTAGTTCGATCAAGGGTATTTCGAGGGTGGCACAGCGGCAGGAACTGTTAGGACGAAATTGAGTTGGATTTGTACTAGCGACACGATAAGAAGTGGTCATTCTGGCCGTCGGTGGTCAAACGGTTGTGAGCACTGAGATGGCAGTACGAGATGTTGTTTGTTTTGATGGGATTTATGTTTATGGTTATATGAAGAATACTAGTCACTTTCGTGGTTGTCGTGGTGGCCGAGTGGTTAAGGCGTTGGACTCGAAATCCAATGGGGTTTCCCCGCGCAGGTTCGAATCCTGCCCGCGACGGTTGCCTTTTATGTTCGCGCTTCCTTCTCCTTGTATCCCTTTCTCATACCCAGCGTTCAAGTATACACCTTGTGGACTACCGTCCTTCAACCTTGAAACGGTTATGAATCAGATCTGTATAAATGAAGCATCCGACACGAAGTCCAGGTATCAGGTAGTGCAAACGGAATTTTGTTGTGAGTGTGAGTAACAGTGCTTCGTGAGAAGAACTACATCGATGGTTGTTTGTCTTGGTATTGGTGCGTCGTGTGTTTCTAATATTTCTAGTTAATGGTCATGCATTTAGTGTGTTCTTTATTGTTCCGTAGGTTGTAAGCTGTTTGGGACGATGAGTGTCTAGTACTTGGTGTGGCCCCATGGTGTAGCGGTTATCACTCTGGACTCTGAATCCAGCGACCCGAGTTCGAGTCTCGGTGGGGCCTAGGATGTGCGTCGCATTGTTGCGCCGTGACTTTGTTCGGTGCGCTTCGATGTGTCCCCTTTTCTCGCTCTTCATTTCCATGTTCAGTAACAGTGTGAAATATGATCCATTCCGCGTTCCCTATTACCCATTCGAAAACCCACAATACAGTGTATTGCATCGGACACTAGCGTATTTCCAATGCTCAACACCAACACCGTACAGATACATACAGCTGACGACCCTGTATTGACTAGACACTGGGAACCGTTAAACCACAAAACACGATTTGAAAACCACTTTAAACCACTCTCAGGATCACTTGACGGTTCAATGCGTACATTGTGGTGATTAAACGTTCATTCAAACGTTTATTACATACTCGATACACAGGGATTCGGTGCATCCCGAGTGAGAACGGAATACGGGAACAAGTTTCGCGCGTCCGAAAAAACAGATACAAATTCGAACTGGTCTACTGTTTATCAACGAGCGTTTGAACAAGTGAGAGAAATGCTAAATTCCGACTAGCCCCTCACGCGTTTCAACCCCAGTCTGGAGATCGTTCTTGCAACACATGCTTCCAACTACGGGATCCATGCACTTATTTCAAACGTGTTTCCCGATCGAACGAGTAAAGGCTATTTCTCATGCTGCACAATCGCTCACATTTGCAGAGCGCAACTATGGGTAGACTGAGAACGAGGCTTTGGCTATCATGTTTCCAGTGAACAAATTACACGAGATGCTCCACGGTCATCGATGAATTTTGACTTTTAAGAGTGCGGCCAAGCAGTGCCGCACAGCGGCAATGAATCCACAAGCAAGTAGGACTCAATTTCGAGGTCTGATTGGTTTGATTGGTTGTAGGAAACCTGTATTCTGTGGTCTGTACAAAGTCACAGTTGTGTGTGCGTGTGTGCGTGTGTGTGTGTGCATACGTGCGTGCGTGTGCTTGCGTGCGTGCGTTCGTGCGTGCGTGCGTGTGTGTGTGTGTGTGTGTGTGTGTATGTGATAGTATTCGGTATCGGCTTACCGACCAATAAGTTAATCGGCATGATCATGACGCAGCCAGTAGTTCGATCAAGGGTATTTCGAGGGTGGCACAGCGGCAGGAACTGTTAGGACGAAATTGAGTTGGATTTGTACTAGCGACACGATAAGAAGTGGTCATTCTGGCCGTCGGTGGTCAAACGGTTGTGAGCACTGAGATGGCAGTACGAGATGTTGTTTGTTTTGATGGGATTTATGTTTATGGTTATATGAAGAATACTAGTCACTTTCGTGGTTGTCGTGGTGGCCGAGTGGTTAAGGCGTTGGACTCGAAATCCAATGGGGTTTCCCCGCGCAGGTTCGAATCCTGCCCGCGACGGTTGCCTTTTATGTTCGCGCTTCCTTCTCCTTGTATCCCTTTCTCATACCCAGCGTTCAAGTATACACCTTGTGGACTACCGTCCTTCAACCTTGAAACGGTTATGAATCAGATCTGTATAAATGAAGCATCCGACACGAAGTCCAGGTATCAGGTAGTGCAAACGGAATTTTGTTGTGAGTGTGAGTAACAGTGCTTCGTGAGAAGAACTACATCGATGGTTGTTTGTCTTGGTATTGGTGCGTCGTGTGTTTCTAATATTTCTAGTTAATGGTCATGCATTTAGTGTGTTCTTTATTGTTCCGTAGGTTGTAAGCTGTTTGGGACGATGAGTGTCTAGTACTTGGTGTGGCCCCATGGTTCAGTTCAGTTCAGTTCAGTTTGCACAGGACAGGTAATGGCCACGGCCAATCGAGCGTCCAGAATTCCTTCGATGGTATGCACACCAGTTATGCACCCACCACTGCCGAGTGTATTTCGTCGAATCCCCGCTAAAAATGAGAGGGAAACGGAAAACCTCATCGCACATCAACTGCGAGAGACATTATGCATCGTGAGCGTTCACTGAGACAGTATGCAATGAGGGAAAAAGTCTGCTAAAACATACTCCAGAAGGACCACAGTGCTACCCGTCATCCATCTAGTTGATATTCTTAAGGCTCACTACAAGGAAAGATCTCGTACCACTTGCGATCAAGGGCACATTTGAAGGATTGGACTGTCTGCAGATCTACCATTTCACCAGGCAGACCGTTCCAACTGTTCACAACCCTGTTGCTGAAGAAGTGCGATCTAGCCATCAACCTAGATCGGGCTTTTATCAACTTCTTTTCGTGTCCCCTTGTTCTGGAGTCTACGGCCAATTGGAATAGACTATCTGGTCTGAGGCCAGAAAAGCCCTTCATTACCTTGAACGTTTCTATGAGATCTCCTCGACTTCTCCTCCTTTCCAACGAGAAGAGATTCAGGTCACAGAGTCTCTGCTCGTAAGTCTTACCCCTCTGCCCTTCAACCATCCGCGTGGCGAGACGTTGGACTTTCTCTAGGCAGGCGGCGTCCTTTTTGTAGAAGGGTGACCAAGCCTGCACACTACCTTCTAAGTGAGGTCGTACTATAGCCATGTAAACAGGTACGAATACCTCCGGCTTCCGGCAAGACAAAGCCGATCGCAGTCTAAAGAGCTCCCCACGAGCCTTATGCGCAGCCGCGTTGCACTGCTCCGACCATTTGAAGTCACTTTTCATGATGATCCCCAGGTCTTTAACCCTACTGGCTGCCTCTACGGTGAACAGCCCTTGATCATGAGCGACAGTTAGGCTCTCTGTTGCCCTTGACAACAAATGGCTTTTTTGAGCGTTTAGAGGTAAGTCCCATTTGTATGCCCAGTTCAGGACGGTGCCTATTTCCCTGCCCAAGTCCGCCCTACCCTTAGATCCAACAATCTTCACATCATCCGCAAAAATAAAGCTGGGCGATTGAAGAGTGGATGCTAGGTCATTAATAAATAACAAGAATAGGACCGGGCCTAGGACGGATCCCTGAGGTACACCACTGGTGACGTTCACCAGACTGGAGCACCTGTCCCCCACTTTGACGTAAAACGTCCTGTGGGAGAGGAAGTCCTCCAGCCACCTATATACTGGCCCACCTATCCCGAAAGTCTCCATCTTGCATAGCAAAAGACGATGATTAACGGAGTCGAACGCCTTGCTAAAGTCGAGGTAACATACCTCAACATGCTTACCTTCGTCCAGTCGTCGAGTTACTTCATCTAAGAAGCACAGGAGATTGGTCAGGCAAGATCTATTTTTCAGGAATCCGTGTTGCGCCGGGCTTAGCATGGAGTGCTGCAGTAAGTGCTGGCAGATATGAGCACGGATGATCTTCTCGAGAACTTTACAGAGAATGCTAGTTAGGCTTACCGGCCTGTAGTTCTGCACATCCGACTTAGGCCCACTCTTATGTATTGCCACGACTGCCGCGACTTTCCAGTCCTGAGGCAGCTTTCCCTGGTCCAACGTGGATCTATACAATCTGCATACCGATGGAGCTATGATATCCGCCAACGGCTTGATGATAGCTGGATGAATGCCATCTGGGCCCGCTGACTTGTGGCTGTTTAACTCCTGTAGGTACTTACGCACGCATTCCTCTGAAAGATCTAGCTCGTTTAACTGAGGAGGATGTATCAGCGCCAGATCTACTAGTACCCCACTATCTATCCTATGTACACTACCAAAGTATTCCCCCAGGGCGTCTGCTTTGCCCTGGTCGTCAGTGACAATACCATATTCTCTAGTGGATAGCGGACCTACGGCATTTCTTGTTGAGCCTTTAGACTGTACATAGCTGTAGAACTTCTTCGGCTGTTGTCTTACAGACTGGGCCAATTTCAGCTCAAATTCCCGTTTAGAAGTTCTCAAAAGGCTTACAGTCTCGTTTCTCAGCTTCGTATAGCGATTCCAGGCTAGCTGACTGCCGGAAGCTTTGTACTGGTTCCAATAGCGGTTTCTACGTCTGATGGCCTTGGCTATTGCAGCCTTCCACCACATGGGCTTGCCCTCCCCACTCCTTCGTTTTAGGGGTGCGAACTCTTCCTGTAGGGCAGTCAGGGATCCTTTTATGGCCTGCCAGCGCTCCTCCACAGTAGCCTCCTCTGGCGCGTCCCAGGTCAAACCCATCGCCCTATTACGAAGCCTATCTATGTCCATACTACCGAAATTCCTAATCAGCCTTGAGGGTACCTTCGGTTGCCGCATGCATAGAACTATTTTGACACACACGTGGTCACTCTTTCCCAGCGGTGCACAATAATGCAGTCCAGCCACATCGTTGGGGAAGTTCGTTATAGCTAGATCCAGTAGGGATGGAACGCATCCAGTCCTATATCTGGTATTCTCCCTAATATGCTGATGCAACGCATTGTCATGCAGCCATTCTAAGTAGCTTTGCTCCTCCGATCCCGGCACGCAGACCTCAGCCACCCAGTCGATGTGCGGAAGATTGAAGTCACCCACTATGAGGGTCTTTTGTGCGTCCTTAACTAGTTCAGTCAAAGTCCGCAGCAAGCAAACGTCCTCTTCGTGGTTTGTGCTTGGTGCCCTGTAGACACAGACGACGTTAACCCTTCTGCCTGGAAGGATGATCGTAACAGCGCATAGCTGGATATTGCGAGTGCACATCTTGGTCTGGGACTCAAGGTGGTTTGCACCTGACCTAACGAGGATGGCTACTCCACCACCAAGGCAATCTTGTTCCCGATCCTGCCTGTAGGCTGCAAAGCTATTACTTATTAGGCCTGGCACATGGTCTTCTTCAGAAAGCCACGTTTCCGTGACGGCAACTATTGATGCTTTCTGTTCGTCAGCGGTTTTGGCAAGTTCCGCCCATTTGTTTCTAATACTACACGCGTTAGTATATAACACCACCGCGTTTGCTCCGTCGCCTAGGTGTCTTTTTTCATTCATTCCTGACTGTTTCTCAGGCGCAACGCCTGAGATGACGGCACGTTTTTTGCTTCCGATGTCCCCACTGGGGTGCATGAAGCCGGCTGATGGTCCAGAATTTCTGACGACTCCCAATCCATCTCTATAGGAGTGGCCACAACATCCAGCCTGGCAGGGATCACGCTGTCATCTATCTTCGGGCAGCACTGCCAATTTTCGTCTTCCAGCGCATCTTCAATTACAACTATTAGCGACCCCGCTCGTGGCTTCTTTACTATTGCCGGGGTCGGGGCCTGAGAGCCGAGTACGGCATTCCGCTGAGCTTTTAGATTTCTCACCAGCGCCCTGGCTGGTCGAGCAAGGATACCTCTTGGGGCTAGACCACCGGGCCTTACCCTATGTTCGTCCGGCACAATCTGGTATCTGCCCTTTGTAATCTGAGCTACTACCGCTGCCCTCGCCAGCAGTCTATCCCGGGTAGCCTCATCAGCGAACTCCACCAGTATTGGTCTCGCACGAAGTTCGCCTTTGTTCCCCAGTGGTGACTTCCATGTCCCCACCCTGTGCACCCTTCTTAGAGTAGGAGGGTACGGAACACCTGCGATTCGCAGTATGTCGCAGACCCTCCTCCTGTCAATGTCTCTCCTGGCCTTCGATTCCCTTATAAAGGGTTCTTCCTGGTTTAGGATCAGAAGCCTGTGGCTTGAGACCCTGCCCATCGACAAGACCTGCCTCTGCAGGTCCTTCACCTTGTTTTCTAATACCAGAAGAGCAGGGTCATCCACCCTAGCCAACCCATCTTTCGCTCTATTACAGTCTCCCTTCTTTTTGACCTGCCTCTCCCTTCTCGGCTTCTGCTCCGTCCACTGGCCCTCGTCGGTCTGCTTCAAAGGAGTGGAGGCAACGACCGCCTGGCAAGCCTTCGGAATTGGTTCATTCGCTCGGATGATCGTCCTCTCGGGTGTTGATACTACTTCCGCAAACGACTTGCTACAACCTGCTTGCGGTGGTTTGGGGCTTACAACCGAGGTACTACTTGGTGGACGTTGGTCCTGCAGTTTAAAGGCCAGGCTGGCCGCCTCCTTGCAGGGGGCACAGACCCATTCAGCCCATGGGTTCTGTTTATAAAGGACATAAATGTCCTTTGCTATCCCTGAACACCTTGGGTGAGCCCATCTCTTGCATATCTCGCATTCTATACCGTTTACCACTCGTTTTCCGCACTTGGGTGCTAGACACGGGTCGGAAACGCGTGTCATACCGAAAACCGCAAAAACGAGGGAAAATACAACTCAAAAGCTCTTTACCCAAACACAAAATACGCACTATGACAATAGCAGGTAAATCCCGCTAACACAAAAAGCAAAAACAAAAAGAAAGACTAGAAGCGAGAAAAGATCGCCTCAAAAAAAAAAAACACCGAACACTACTCGGCAGTGCTACAAGGAGAATAAAAATATTCTCCGGATAAAGCGCACCTTAAATGCAATTATGATACGCTCAGTATTGTGAATTAAACTGGGTTAATTCACAAAACTATTCAAAAACTCAATTCAAAGACGAGAGCACTATGAATTCAAACCGCGCGGCACTTACACGGTGTAGCGGTTATCACTCTGGACTCTGAATCCAGCGACCCGAGTTCGAGTCTCGGTGGGGCCTAGGATGTGCGTCGCATTGTTGCGCCGTGACTTTGTTCGGTGCGCTTCGATGTGTCCCCTTTTCTCGCTCTTCATTTCCATGTTCAGTAACAGTGTGAAACATGATCCATTCCGCGTTCCCTATTACCCATTCGAAAACCCACAATACAGTGTATTGCATCGGACACTAGCGTATTTCCAATGCTCAACACCAACACCGTACAGATACATACAGCTGACGACCCTGTATTGACTAGACACTGGGAACCGTTAAACCACAAAACACGATTTGAAAACCACTTTAAACCACTCTCAGGATCACTTGACGGTTCAATGCGTACATTGTGGTGATTAAACGTTCATTCAAACGTTTATTACATACTCGATACACAGGGATTCGGTGCATCCCGAGTGAGAACGGAATACGGGAACAAGTTTCGCGCGTCCGAAAAAACAGATACAAATTCGAACTGGTCTACTGTTTATCAACGAGCGTTTGAACAAGTGAGAGAAATGCTAAATTCCGACTAGCCCCTCACGCGTTTCAACCCCAGTCTGGAGATCGTTCTTGCAACACATGCTTCCAACTACGGGATCCATGCACTTATTTCAAACGTGTTTCCCGATCGAACGAGTAAAGGCTATTTCTCATGCTGCACAATCGCTCACATTTGCAGAGCGCAACTATGGGTAGATTGAGAACGAGGCTTTGGCTATCATGTTTCCAGTGAACAAATTACACGAGATGCTCCACGGTCATCGATGAATTTTGACTTTTAAGAGTGCGGCCAAGCAGTGCCGCACAGCGGCAATGAATCCACAAGCAAGTAGGACTCAATTTCGAGGTCTGATTGGTTTGATTGGTTGTAGCAAACCTGTATTCTGTGGTCTGTACAAAGTCACAGTTGTGTGTGCGTGTGTGCGTGTGTGTGTGTGCATGCGTGCGTGCGTGTGCTTGCGTGCGTGCGTTCGTGCGTGCGTGTGTGTGTGTGTGTGTGTGTGTGTGTGTATGTGATAGTATTCGGTATCGGCTTACCGACCAATAAGTTAATCGGCATGATCATGACGCAGCCAGTAGTTCGATCAAGGGTATTTCGAGGGTGGCACAGCGGCAGGAACTGTTAGGACGAAATTGAGTTGGATTTGTACTAGCGACACGATAAGAAGTGGTCATTCTGGCCGTCGGTGGTCAAACGGTTGTGAGCACTGAGATGGCAGTACGAGATGTTGTTTGTTTTGATGGGATTTATGTTTATGGTTATATGAAGAATACTAGTCACTTTCGTGGTTGTCGTGGTGGCCGAGTGGTTAAGGCGTTGGACTCGAAATCCAATGGGGTTTCCCCGCGCAGGTTCGAATCCTGCCCGCGACGGTTGCCTTTTATGTTCGCGCTTCCTTCTCCTTGTATCCCTTTCTCATACCCAGCGTTCAAGTATACACCTTGTGGACTACCGTCCTTCAACCTTGAAACGGTTATGAATCAGATCTGTATAAATGAAGCATCCGACACGAAGTCCAGGTATCAGGTAGTGCAAACGGAATTTTGTTGTGAGTGTGAGTAACAGTGCTTCGTGAGAAGAACTACATCGATGGTTGTTTGTCTTGGTATTGGTGCGTCGTGTGTTTCTAATATTTCTAGTTAATGGTCATGCATTTAGTGTGTTCTTTATTGTTCCGTAGGTTGTAAGCTGTTTGGGACGATGAGTGTCTAGTACTTGGTGTGGCCCCATGGTGTAGCGGTTATCACTCTGGACTCTGAATCCAGCGACCCGAGTTCGAGTCTCGGTGGGGCCTAGGATGTGCGTCGCATTGTTGCGCCGTGACTTTGTTCGGTGCGCTTCGATGTGTCCCCTTTTCTCGCTCTTCATTTCCATGTTCAGTAACAGTGTGAAATATGATCCATTCCGCGTTCCCTATTACCCATTCGAAAACCCACAATACAGTGTATTGCATCGGACACTAGCGTATTTCCAATGCTCAACACCAACACCGTACAGATACATACAGCTGACGACCCTGTATTGACTAGACACTGGGAACCGTTAAACCACAAAACACGATTTGAAAACCACTTTAAACCACTCTCAGGATCACTTGACGGTTCAATGCGTACATTGTGGTGATTAAACGTTCATTCAAACGTTTATTACATACTCGATACACAGGGATTCGGTGCATCCCGAGTGAGAACGGAATACGGGAACAAGTTTCGCGCGTCCGAAAAAACAGATACAAATTCGAACTGGTCTACTGTTTATCAACGAGCGTTTGAACAAGTGAGAGAAATGCTAAATTCCGACTAGCCCCTCACGCGTTTCAACCCCAGTCTGGAGATCGTTCTTGCAACACATGCTTCCAACTACGGGATCCATGCACTTATTTCAAACGTGTTTCCCGATCGAACGAGTAAAGGCTATTTCTCATGCTGCACAATCGCTCACATTTGCAGAGCGCAACTATGGGTAGATTGAGAACGAGGCTTTGGCTATCATGTTTCCAGTGAACAAATTACACGAGATGCTCCACGGTCATCGATGAATTTTGACTTTTAGGAGTGCGGCCAAGCAGTGCCGCACAGCGGCAATGAATCCACAAGCAAGTAGGACTCAATTTCGAGGTCTGATTGGTTTGATTGGTTGTAGCAAACCTGTATTCTGTGGTCTGTACAAAGTCACAGTTGTGCGTGCGTGTGTGTGTGTGTGTGTGTGTGTGTGTGTGTGTGTGTGTGTGTGTGTGTGTGTGTGTGTATGTGATAGTATTCGGTATCGGCTTACCGACCAATAAGTTAATCGGCATGATCATGACGCAGCCAGTAGTTCGATCAAGGGTATTTCGAGGGTGGCACAGCGGCAGGAACTGTTAGGACGAAATTGAGTTGGATTTGTACTAGCGACACGATAAGAAGTGGTCATTCTGGCCGTCGGTGGTCAAACGGTTGTGAGCACTGAGATGGCAGTACGAGATGTTGTTTGTTTTGATGGGATTTATGTTTATGGTTATATGAAGAATACTAGTCACTTTCGTGGTTGTCGTGGTGGCCGAGTGGTTAAGGCGTTGGACTCGAAATCCAATGGGGTTTCCCCGCGCAGGTTCGAATCCTGCCCGCGACGGTTGCCTTTTATGTTCGCGCTTCCTTCTCCTTGTATCCCTTTCTCATACCCAGCGTTCAAGTATACACCTTGTGGACTACCGTCCTTCAACCTTGAAACGGTTATGAATCAGATCTGTATAAATGAAGCATCCGACACGAAGTCCAGGTATCAGGTAGTGCAAACGGAATTTTGTTGTGAGTGTGAGTAACAGTGCTTCGTGAGAAGAACTACATCGATGGTTGTTTGTCTTGGTATTGGTGCGTCATGTGTTTCTAATATTTCTAGTTAATGGTCATGCATTTAGTGTGTTCTTTATTGTTCCGTAGGTTGTAAGCTGTTTGGGACGATGAGTGTCTAGTACTTGGTGTGGCCCCATGGTGTAGCGGTTATCACTCTGGACTCTGAATCCAGCGACCCGAGTTCGAGTCTCGGTGGGGCCTAGGATGTGCGTCGCATTGTTGCGCCGTGACTTTGTTCGGTGCGCTTCGATGTGTCCCCTTTTCTCGCTCTTCATTTCCATGTTCAGTAACAGTGTGAAACATGATCCATTCCGCGTTCCCTATTACCCATTCGAAAACCCACAATACAGTGTATTGCATCGGACACTAGCGTATTTCCAATGCTCAACACCAACACCGTACAGATACATACAGCTGACGACCCTGTATTGACTAGACACTGGGAACCGTTAAACCACAAAACACGATTTGAAAACCACTTTAAACCACTCTCAGGATCACTTGACGGTTCAATGCGTACATTGTGGTGATTAAACGTTCATTCAAACGTTTATTACATACTCGATACACAGGGATTCGGTGCATCCCGAGTGAGAACGGAATACGGGAACAAGTTTCGCGCGTCCGAAAAAACAGATACAAATTCGAACTGGTCTACTGTTTATCAACGAGCGTTTGAACAAGTGAGAGAAATGCTAAATTCCGACTAGCCCCTCACGCGTTTCAACCCCAGTCTGGAGATCGTTCTTGCAACACATGCTTCCAACTACGGGATCCATGCACTTATTTCAAACGTGTTTCCCGATCGAACGAGTAAAGGCTATTTCTCATGCTGCACAATCGCTCACATTTGCAGAGCGCAACTATGGGTAGATTGAGAACGAGGCTTTGGCTATCATGTTTCCAGTGAACAAATTACACGAGATGCTCCACGGTCATCGATGAATTTTGACTTTTAGGAGTGCGGCCAAGCAGTGCCGCACAGCGGCAATGAATCCACAAGCAAGTAGGACTCAATTTCGAGGTCTGATTGGTTTGATTGGTTGTAGCAAACCTGTATTCTGTGGTCTGTACAAAGTCACAGTTGTGCGTGCGTGTGTGTGTGTGTGTGTGTGTGTGTGTGTGTGTGTGTGTGTGTATGTGATAGTATTCGGTATCGGCTTACCGACCAATAAGTTAATCGGCATGATCATGACGCAGCCAGTAGTTCGATCAAGGGTATTTCGAGGGTGGCACAGCGGCAGGAACTGTTAGGACGAAATTGAGTTGGATTTGTACTAGCGACACGATAAGAAGTGGTCATTCTGGCCGTCGGTGGTCAAACGGTTGTGAGCACTGAGATGGCAGTACGAGATGTTGTTTGTTTTGATGGGATTTATGTTTATGGTTATATGAAGAATACTAGTCACTTTCGTGGTTGTCGTGGTGGCCGAGTGGTTAAGGCGTTGGACTCGAAATCCAATGGGGTTTCCCCGCGCAGGTTCGAATCCTGCCCGCGACGGTTGCCTTTTATGTTCGCGCTTCCTTCTCCTTGTATCCCTTTCTCATACCCAGCGTTCAAGTATACACCTTGTGGACTACCGTCCTTCAACCTTGAAACGGTTATGAATCAGATCTGTATAAATGAAGCATCCGACACGAAGTCCAGGTATCAGGTAGTGCAAACGGAATTTTGTTGTGAGTGTGAGTAACAGTGCTTCGTGAGAAGAACTACATCGATGGTTGTTTGTCTTGGTATTGGTGCGTCATGTGTTTCTAATATTTCTAGTTAATGGTCATGCATTTAGTGTGTTCTTTATTGTTCCGTAGGTTGTAAGCTGTTTGGGACGATGAGTGTCTAGTACTTGGTGTGGCCCCATGGTGTAGCGGTTATCACTCTGGACTCTGAATCCAGCGACCCGAGTTCGAGTCTCGGTGGGGCCTAGGATGTGCGTCGCATTGTTGCGCCGTGACTTTGTTCGGTGCGCTTCGATGTGTCCCCTTTTCTCGCTCTTCATTTCCATGTTCAGTAACAGTGTGAAACATGATCCATTCCGCGTTCCCTATTACCCATTCGAAAACCCACAATACAGTGTATTGCATCGGACACTAGCGTATTTCCAATGCTCAACACCAACACCGTACAGATACATACAGCTGACGACCCTGTATTGACTAGACACTGGGAACCGTTAAACCACAAAACACGATTTGAAAACCACTTTAAACCACTCTCAGGATCACTTGACGGTTCAATGCGTACATTGTGGTGATTAAACGTTCATTCAAACGTTTATTACATACTCGATACACAGGGATTCGGTGCATCCCGAGTGAGAACGGAATACGGGAACAAGTTTCGCGCGTCCGAAAAAACAGATACAAATTCGAACTGGTCTACTGTTTATCAACGAGCGTTTGAACAAGTGAGAGAAATGCTAAATTCCGACTAGCCCCTCACGCGTTTCAACCCCAGTCTGGAGATCGTTCTTGCAACACATGCTTCCAACTACGGGATCCATGCACTTATTTCAAACGTGTTTCCCGATCGAACGAGTAAAGGCTATTTCTCATGCTGCACAATCGCTCACATTTGCAGAGCGCAACTATGGGTAGATTGAGAACGAGGCTTTGGCTATCATGTTTCCAGTGAACAAATTACACGAGATGCTCCACGGTCATCGATGAATTTTGACTTTTAAGAGTGCGGCCAAGCAGTGCCGCACAGCGGCAATGAATCCACAAGCAAGTAGGACTCAATTTCGAGGTCTGATTGGTTTGATTGGTTGTAGCAAACCTGTATTCTGTGGTCTGTACAAAGTCACAGTTGTGCGTGCGTGTGTGTGTGTGTGTGTGTGTGTGTGTGTGTGTGTGTGTGTATGTGATAGTATTCGGTATCGGCTTACCGACCAATAAGTTAATCGGCATGATCATGACGCAGCCAGTAGTTCGATCAAGGGTATTTCGAGGGTGGCACAGCGGCAGGAACTGTTAGGACGAAATTGAGTTGGATTTGTACTAGCGACACGATAAGAAGTGGTCATTCTGGCCGTCGGTGGTCAAACGGTTGTGAGCACTGAGATGGCAGTACGAGATGTTGTTTGTTTTGATGGGATTTATGTTTATGGTTATATGAAGAATACTAGTCACTTTCGTGGTTGTCGTGGTGGCCGAGTGGTTAAGGCGTTGGACTCGAAATCCAATGGGGTTTCCCCGCGCAGGTTCGAATCCTGCCCGCGACGGTTGCCTTTTATGTTCGCGCTTCCTTCTCCTTGTATCCCTTTCTCATACCCAGCGTTCAAGTATACACCTTGTGGACTACCGTCCTTCAACCTTGAAACGGTTATGAATCAGATCTGTATAAATGAAGCATCCGACACGAAGTCCAGGTATCAGGTAGTGCAAACGGAATTTTGTTGTGAGTGTGAGTAACAGTGCTTCGTGAGAAGAACTACATCGATGGTTGTTTGTCTTGGTATTGGTGCGTCATGTGTTTCTAATATTTCTAGTTAATGGTCATGCATTTAGTGTGTTCTTTATTGTTCCGTAGGTTGTAAGCTGTTTGGGACGATGAGTGTCTAGTACTTGGTGTGGCCCCATGGTGTAGCGGTTATCACTCTGGACTCTGAATCCAGCGACCCGATTTCGAGTCTCGGTGGGGCCTAGGATGTGCGTCGCATTGTTGCGCCGTGACTTTGTTCGGTGCGCTTCGATGTGTCCCCTTTTCTCGCTCTTCATTTCCATGTTCAGTAACAGTGTGAAACATGATCCATTCCGCGTTCCCTATTACCCATTCGAAAACCCACAATACAGTGTATTGCATCGGACACTAGCGTATTTCCAATGCTCAACACCAACACCGTACAGATACATACAGCTGACGACCCTGTATTGACTAGACACTGGGAACCGTTAAACCACAAAACACGATTTGAAAACCACTTTAAACCACTCTCAGGATCACTTGACGGTTCAATGCGTACATTGTGGTGATTAAACGTTCATTCAAACGTTTATTACATACTCGATACACAGGGATTCGGTGCATCCCGAGTGAGAACGGAATACGGGAACAAGTTTCGCGCGTCCGAAAAAACAGATACAAATTCGAACTGGTCTACTGTTTATCAACGAGCGTTTGAACAAGTGAGAGAAATGCTAAATTCCGACTAGCCCCTCACGCGTTTCAACCCCAGTCTGGAGATCGTTCTTGCAACACATGCTTCCAACTACGGGATCCATGCACTTATTTCAAACGTGTTTCCCGATCGAACGAGTAAAGGCTATTTCTCATGCTGCACAATCGCTCACATTTGCAGAGCGCAACTATGGGTAGATTGAGAACGAGGCTTTGGCTATCATGTTTCCAGTGAACAAATTACACGAGATGCTCCACGGTCATCGATGAATTTTGACTTTTAAGAGTGCGGCCAAGCAGTGCCGCACAGCGGCAATGAATCCACAAGCAAGTAGGACTCAATTTCGAGGTCTGATTGGTTTGATTGGTTGTAGCAAACCTGTATTCTGTGGTCTGTACAAAGTCACAGTTGTGTGTGCGTGTGTGCGTGTGTGTGCATGCGTGCGTGCGTGTGCTTGCGTGCGTGCGTTCGTGCGTGCGTGCGTGTGTGTGTGTGTGTGTGTGTGTGTGTGTGTGTGTGTGTGATAGTATTCGGTATCGGCTTACCGACCAATAAGTTAATCGGCATGATCATGACGCAGCCAGTAGTTCGATCAAGGGTATTTCGAGGGTGGCACAGCGGCAGGAACTGTTAGGACGAAATTGAGTTGGATTTGTACTAGCGACACGATAAGAAGTGGTCATTCTGGCCGTCGGTGGTCAAACGGTTGTGAGCACTGAGATGGCAGTACGAGATGTTGTTTGTTTTGATGGGATTTATGTTTATGGTTATATGAAGAATACTAGTCACTTTCGTGGTTGTCGTGGTGGCCGAGTGGTTAAGGCGTTGGACTCGAAATCCAATGGGGTTTCCCCGCGCAGGTTCGAATCCTGCCCGCGACGGTTGCCTTTTATGTTCGCGCTTCCTTCTCCTTGTATCCCTTTCTCATACCCAGCGTTCAAGTATACACCTTGTGGACTACCGTCCTTCAACCTTGAAACGGTTATGAATCAGATCTGTATAAATGAAGCATCCGACACGAAGTCCAGGTATCAGGTAGTGCAAACGGAATTTTGTTGTGAGTGTGAGTAACAGTGCTTCGTGAGAAGAACTACATCGATGTTTGTTTGTCTTGGTATTGGTGCGTCGTGTGTTTCTAATATTTCTAGTTAATGGTCATGCATTTAGTGTGTTCTTTATTGTTCCGTAGGTTGTAAGCTGTTTGGGACGATGAGTGTCTAGTACTTGGTGTGGCCCCATGGTGTAGCGGTTATCACTCTGGACTCTGAATCCAGCGACCCGAGTTCGAGTCTCGGTGGGGCCTAGGATGTGCGTCGCATTGTTGCGCCGTGACTTTGTTCGGTGCGCTTCGATGTGTCCCCTTTTCTCGCTCTTCATTTCCATGTTCAGTAACAGTGTGAAACATGATCCATTCCGCGTTCCCTATTACCCATTCGAAAACCCACAATACAGTGTATTGCATCGGACACTAGCGTATTTCCAATGCTCAACACCAACACCGTACAGATACATACAGCTGACGACCCTGTATTGACTAGACACTGGGAACCGTTAAACCACAAAACACGATTTGAAAACCACTTTAAACCACTCTCAGGATCACTTGACGGTTCAATGCGTACATTGTGGTGATTAAACGTTCATTCAAACGTTTATTACATGCTCGATACACAGGGATTCGGTGCATCCCGAGTGAGAACGGAATACGGGAACAAGTTTCGCGCGTCCGAAAAAACAGATACAAATTCGAACTGGTCTACTGTTTATCAACGAGCGTTTGAACAAGTGAGAGAAATGCTAAATTCCGACTAGCCCCTCACGCGTTTCAACCCCAGTCTGGAGATCGTTCTTGCAACACATGCTTCCAACTACGGGATCCATGCACTTATTTCAAACGTGTTTCCCGATCGAACGAGTAAAGGCTATTTCTCATGCTGCACAATCGCTCACATTTGCAGAGCGCAACTATGGGTAGATTGAGAACGAGGCTTTGGCTATCATGTTTCCAGTGAACAAATTACACGAGATGCTCCACGGTCATCGATGAATTTTGACTTTTAAGAGTGCGGTCAAGCAGTGCCGCACAGCGGCAATGAATCCACAAGCAAGTAGGACTCAATTTCGAGGTCTGATTGGTTTGATTGGTTGTAGCAAACCTGTATTCTGTGGTCTGTACAAAGTTACAGTTGTGTGTGCGTGTGTGCGTGTGTGTGTGTGCATGCGTGCGTGCGTGTGCTTGCGTGCGTGCGTGCGTGCGTGCGTGTGTGTGTGTGTATGTGATAGTATTCGGTATCGGCTTACCGACCAATAAGTTAATCGGCATGATCATGACGCAGCCAGTAGTTCGATCAAGGGTATTTCGAGGGTGGCACAGCGGCAGGTTCGAATCCTGCCCGCGACGGTTGCCTTTTATGTTCGCGCTTCCTTCTCCTTGTATCCCTTTCTCATACCCAGCGTTCAAGTATACACCTTGTGGACTACCGTCCTTCAACCTTGAAACGGTTATGAATCAGATCTGTATAAATGAAGCATCCGACACGAATTCTGTGATCTTTGCCTTGATTCCGACCGCCTTTATCATTAGTAGTATTTCGTACATTTCCGAAGACTTGTATGTCTGTAATTTTTTTTTCTTCTCTGCACAAGTTTCCATGTGTTTGTGGTGACTACGCAAAATATTCAGGGTCAATTATCTCTAAGGCATCATCGTACTTATCGGTCCGATGAGCGCTGCAACGGAGCGCTGTTGATTTGCCAGTCTAATTTTCTAACAGGTGGAGAAATCAAACGAAGTTTTCGCGGCATTTTACACCACTTGACCATTGTTAAGGACCGGTGAATCAGTTGGTTGCCTTTGCACGCATGTTTTGCTTGCAAACGAGTGCTCAACAAAAAACTATATATTCTGTTGTTATCTCTGATGGCACAAATTGAGTGAGATAATAAATAACACGTGAAATCGCAACCGAAATACGCATCCGTTGTTTTCCCGATAATAAAACCCATCGGAATAGTAGGTCGCAGCTAGGTTTTTTCATGATTCTTTCAGTATAAGTCCTACTCCGAAAATTGGCCCTCGTTGAAATAGTCAATTACCATGCAATTCGATAAGCCAGATGTACACTGACGAAGATTGTGAAGTCACAGCGGTCAAAACAGTTCGACTGTGGGGCATTTTTGCAGTTTTAGTCTTCAAAACCTGATCAGACGACAAAGCCTTATAGAGAAGAGCTGGCCTTTTCACTTACCGATTTATCCGTGCATCAACGACGGTAGGGTTCAATTGAATTGTGTGTTGACCGTCTTGTTGACCAAGCCTGATTGCAATGAGTAAAACCCGTAAATTGTTTATGCTGGGCGAACAGCCAAAGCTGATGTCCTCGGCTGTCCACTGCCCAATTGGAGTACAGACACCACTGGTGCACACTTGAAAATGTGCGCATGGGTATCACAATTGAATGAGTCACTGTAGAGTGAAATAAAGAAATGGAATTATGGCCCCGAGCAGATTCTCTTTCTTATTTTGTGTTTCCAATCAGGTGAAGATGAGTGCAAAAACAAAAGCCTATTCGATCGTTTACAACGTAGGTTGTTTTGAAGGCTATGAATGATCAAGCTTGGAATTTGACAGCATCAAACCCGCTTATTTTGTCTGTCGTTGAATGCGAGAACTCCCGTGAATATCCATCATTGTGTACGTTTTCTACGGTTGAACCAGGTAAGCCAGAGGACTGTGTTGAAGTAATCGTGCAAGAGACGGTTAACTCAACACAGGAACGCCTATACAATGAAGTGATACATTTCGGACACCAGAGGATCTTCCCAATGAATCCAGATAGGTACGTGATAAACCTGGCATCTATCACTTTAGAGAATGTTATGCTTTAGGCTGTATCACTTGACTAGAAGTTTTTCCGTCCTCGTAAGAGAGTCCGCCAACTGGATTTAGTAGTTCAGATGAAGAATATGCTTAATCAGCTAGCTGACCTGACTCGAACAAGAAACACAGACTTGGAGCAATTGAACTCGACACCTGCTTGTTGCAGGTACACATACCTTGATTTCACAATATCTAGCAGAATCACACTAACACGAGAACATTCGGGAGCGATTAATAAACCTCAAGACGACCGATCATTTCCTATTACACGCCCTGACACAGGATCAAGAATCGTCTTCATGAATAAAACAATTATCGTGAGAAATTGATAGAACTACTGAGTATCTTAACTAAGTTCACCGAAACTAAAGAAGAGGACAAGACTATCGCCACTGAAATGCAAATATCTACCATGCTTCGAAAGCTACGGTAGAAAGATGTGATAGACGCGACTACATCTGAGTGTATAAGATCAGTATGATGAACAATCCAAAGACTCTATGGTCTACCGAAAACACACAAAACAGGTATCCTCATGTGACCTATACTTGACATGTCAAGTTCCCCATGCCGCAACATAGCACGATGGCTTGCAGAACTTTTGGTACAGATAAGAATGAAACTGAAACCACATAGCCTTCACGGCATTTTCCAGTTCGTCGACGTGATAAAGGATGTGAATGCCGAATCACAGAAAATGTTTTCACTCGGCATATCCTTGTTATTCTCAAATGTACCTCTGGCCGAATCTACTGACTATGTTTGTGAATACTTATCAACAGAAGACGTTTCCTAAATCCATGGGAGCAGGTGAATGAATACACAGAGGAAATGCTCTAGAGTTCGGCACTCCATCCTTCGGTTGAAAACAGACAATCGGTTTGAACCCAAACATAATTTTTATTTGTGTATCGTAGAATGTCCTACTGACTGCTCCTGTTAATTAGTAAATTTGTATCAACTTTGGCATGCAATGCACATAGGATATCGTCCACGTATCGTCCCTTTATGGTGCAATCTTTGATTGTTGACTTGAGTTGATAATTTTCTAGTTTCTCCATGAAAATATCAGCAAACTGGTGTCTCATAGGCTACCCCATTGCCATCCCATCTTTCTGACGGGTCATTTCGCTGCTGAACTGAAGCTAGATATTACGAGTACAGACGAACAGTACTTATTTCAAATAGTCGAACGAAATGTCCTGATCGACACTGTTATCCTACATGTATTCACATGGATAGATGGTTGTTTCGGTGATTGGGACATTTGGGGAACAGTGAGGCAACGTCTACCGAAATCATTTGCTTGTCTTCCAAATCTAGATTGCTCGCAGTCTCTACAAAATGAAATGTGTCTTGTAGGTTGTGTTTGGAAATCGTGACTCTTACTGGTTCTAACAATATGGTCAACCACTTCACTACTGCGTGAATCTAGTGATTCTAAAAATGGACTCTCCGTCCATGCGCGCTCCCCACCATTCGATTGAGATTCGGGTGATGAACCTAATATGGAATGTTCAAGTTTAAGGATGATTGGGCAGGAGAGTACCGAGTAAGCATACTCGATGAGCGGCAACGACTGCGAAACCGGTCATGTGTATCCGGGAGAATTTTGTCCAGTCATCCAGATACAGTAACGTACTACGTATTATCTAATCCTTAATAGTTCAGTGGATATTGTGAGAAGGCGTGATTTGTGTGAGATGTGCTTGTTCCGTGATCTTCAGTGGGCTACAGTCCTAGTGGTGATGCTTACGTAGTTGTTCTCTTATATCATTCTTTAAAATGCATGCGAAACAAAGAACACTCTCAAGGCAGACAATGAATGCACTCATTATCTATCACACCAAATCTACACAACTGGTGCTGGCTAAACTGACAACGAACCATTGATAATTTTACCGGCCTGTGGTCTGACCAAGTCAGAATCTTCCAATCAGTAAAGAGCAAAATGTTGAGAAGTATTGTGCATGAACTGAGCAGCTCCCAACATAACATGGACTAGTCGCAGGCTTACACGTTAAACACGTATTAGTTCGTCCACATCCGGTCCCCGGATCATTCCATACCACAAAAGATGTAACCAATAATCCCCATTGGATCCCATCCTTGATTGAATTTTTCTCGAATCTAGTCCTACAGAATTCGAGGTAGTACTTTTCACGATCAAGAATGATTTTAAAACGAGACTGTTTTCAATCTGTTTACTGGGTGTATTCCGTGAGATTTTCTACATAAGATGACCTGTATAAGTTTAGTTTATATAGAAGAGAATGTGCTACCACGTGATCTTTGGCACCACTGTGACAGAATCTACACGTATTCATGAGCACAATATAACTCTATGACAAAAATTCCCAATTGGATTCTGCCAGTACCACTGTGTTGAACACGTCTTCGTTGGTCTGATCGCATCATTTTGTTTCTTGTTCATATGTGGGTGTTGTTTTTGGCTGAATCGACATACAGATCACCAGTCGAAGGCCACTGTTAGCTCCAAATAGAAAAGAAACTGGTTTTGCGTTCGTTTCCGAAAGAAAAGAATTGTAAGTCGTAATCATTCTATGGTGCGTGATTTTGAATGTGATTGAATAAATTGGATATATGAATACGAAGTGTAGGTGAGCGTCTCATCTTATTGGGTGCCTACGTGGAACAATCGGCTAGCGCTTTCGGCTATTAATCGAAAGGTTTGTGTTTCGGGCCCTTCCGATGACGGTCTTGATTTTGTGAAATTGTGAGTATCGGCCTTGCCTGACCAATACATAGTTCACAGTCGACTGCCCAAACCTTGCGTTTACCTTTGTGTGACGCTGGCAACCTCATCTGTTCACTTTCTCGATAACTTTCGATCATTCGGTCAACGGTTCTCCATCTACTTCTTTCTGAAATTAACCAAACATCAAGCTAAAGGCACCTAGTCTACTATGCAAGGTTAGAACCAATAATAGCAAACTGATGCACCACTGTGAGCCTTGCAAGCCTTACGATGTGCTGTCACTTCTTCGCCCAGATCCAACTAAATAGAGGATGATGCAAATTAAGGTGGAAACTCCAAGGAAGTTTGGGATGGAAAGAAAACCGATATACATCTCTTTGCTTTTCAAGGGTGATACGATGGCAGAGGTTGTGCGTAGAAGATTGTCAGGGGTAGTCAGCAAAACGGTCCACGCAGCTAAGCTCCGGGTTTTGTTCGAATCCCGGCCGGTAGTGCTTTTGCGGTTGAAAGACAAAGTGCCTGGTTCTGCAGCCTCATTCCGTATCTATTCATCCACTTGTTTCCGTGGGAAAACGTCTGTCGGCCGCACGACCAGGCGTTTGTCTGAGCGCATTCGCGAACACCACACTGCATGGTTAAACACTGGAGCAGTTAAGTCACTCACTAGCGCTATCGTTTCACACCTTGTTCAGACTAATCATACAGTAAACGTGGCTGAGGCCTTCCGAGCCTCGTATAAGGCTCGGGGTCGGCAATCAAGACCGGCAAAATGTCGTATACTAGCTACAGCCGAGGCTGTCAGCGTCCGCCTCCACAACCCCCCTCTATGCGCTCAAAAACAGTTTGTGTGCTCCTAAGCTAACCTGGCACTCCCTCCACCATACAACAGGCTATGTACCAGATGAAAGCTGACAAAACACCGGAAAAGCCATACACATCCAGTCTTGATTTAAGCCAGGATTAAAATTGTTTTCTTCCTCCCGCCCCCCCTCTTTTCTTTGTCACCATTACATTTTTTATCACTTCCTCCTTGTCTAATTGGTTCCATCCTCTACAGTATCGTAATATATTATGATGCAATGGTATGATTATGAATCACTGAAAACGAGCTTGTTCGCCAAACTGTGTTCTCCAAATGTGTTTATTGGGAATTTTCCGACAAACAGAGGAAGTCAGACCTTATTAGTCAGATTGTCCGGGTACAGGCGGATTGGTCTACGATTGGTCAGCACATTGTCCACCGACAGTTTCACGCACTAATATAGTTAGATGAATACGTACCGGTTAAACCCGATAGAATGCATGCACATTTTCCTCGTTGTATCAGTTCTTCGTGTACCTGCTCCGGGGACGAGTCATTCGAGCACATCACTGCTTCAACGCTTGTTTAGAACAAGACTGTACACATGAACCGGAAAGTTTTTTGATCCTTAATTTGGAAACCTAATGCTCATGAACTTAGTGTTTCAAGATGGTAGCTTCGGAGGACGTCATGGATTTCCTTCTTGAAATCCCCAAAACCACTGCATACAAGTTTCACTGGTTTCACTACCTCTCTCAGTGTTTCAGTATAACAGCTCAAGGTGTCATTCGCTTCAAAGAATAAAAGAGGTGTCATCATTTGTTCTCAACCACTTACGAGACAGCTTATGTTCTCATTTTGCTGCAAAACAGTTTAATATTTCCCCTGGAAATAGAGACCAACTTATTTTCTATTCACGTATAGCATCAAGAGTTCAGTGAAATAAATCCTCAGCCTCAATTTTTTGTATGAGATTTCAGAGTCTTCGAAATCGGACACGTTTGCCTCGTTGTCGTCACCAGTTGCACATCTACATTTTGGAATGTGATCTGCACACAGACTTACTTATCAAATTTCAACAGCAGCCTTTCTTGCATTTGCTTGAAGACGACTGATTGTATTTATGCTTGCAGGACTGTTGTATGTTTATGTGCTTACTTTGCAGTCACACTATACCCTCAAGTTTGGACTACACGGAATACATAAATGAAATATTAAAAAAAAAACTAAGGGTTAGACACCAAAATTAGTGCAGTATCAAGTTACCAGTCCCTGTTCGCTCGTTGATATACGAGCCAATTACGGGACAGAAGAATGCTCACTAATGCTGCTAAGAGAGGGACGGAATACAATGAAAACTAGGACGTGTTTTCGTGTGAGAATAGCTGGAAGATTATTCGGAGTAACGCAAGCGGGTACGTTCTGAGTGGAGTATCTTGTGGACAAACGTTCTGCACGATTCATTGTGTGTAGAAAGATTCCCTAACAGGGAATGAAGATAAGCGATCGATACTCCTTATATGACACAACGTAACTTTGAAATCTTGTTTCAGAAAGTCAGAGAACCTAAGAGAGTAAGAGCAGACTGGCGTTGGTAGAACACACTGGAAGACAAAAGTGAACTGGATCGATGGTAGGGCCTGGCATGGTCCGAGCTCAGGAGTGCTAAAAGACATACGTTGAGCATTTGAAATACCTAAATGAATATTCAAAATCCATTGGAGATTGCACCTTACGGTAATTCCTACGTACTTGACAAAGTCAATTCCAGACAGAAAACCTGCTAGCGGCCGTCAAACTGTCTGTAGTGAATGTTGCACGCGAATGAGTAAAAATACACCCCAAATGTTTAGACTGCTTCGGTGCGAGAATAGATTAGGCGGAAAAATGTTCAAGATTTGACCGATTTTCCTCTGAGAATTATTATGAAATCAGAAGAAGCATTATAGTTGATTTGATATAGATCGACATCATCTGCTTACTTTAAAACATAAGCCTACCAGATGTCAGAAGAATAAAATATGTAAGCCCCTCGAAACACTTCGGAGTTGTTCGTCACGGGTTTGGAAGAATATTTTCCTTATTTGATAGACGGCAGGCTTTCAGTGAAGTAATCCGATAGGCAAACAAGCCACTGTTGTGGACATCCAAACTATGCCAGTTTAGCGAGGAGCCGTGATCGAGGAAAGGAATCAGAAGTGGTACATTGATAAAGGGAAACACGCCTGAATGATTTCGTATTGTCATTCGATGATTTGCTGATTAGGTGAGCGAGCAAGCTGCAGAGTATGAAGCGTATCTATCTGGTTGACATGCTACTTGAAAAGGGTCTTGTAGGATGTTCATATATGACAGCAAACGCATGAGGATAACCTCCTTCGTCATTTTCGATGCAAAAGATGTTACGGATATTGGGCAAAACTGTTTTGTGATGACTGTTGATTTATTGACCTTTGGAATGGGAACAATGATGACAGGTATCTAACCGGTTGGTGAACATAGAACAACTCAGAGGTGGATTCACAAAAGATGTCATTTCTTCTACTAAAACAGTAACTCCATCTTTGAGTAGTGTAGGAAGAATACCATCCGGACTTGAGACAGAGAATTCCTTGCACCATTTTCACGGGACAGATAAGAGGCTGTGGTATTGGTTGACGAGTGAAGGAATGCCGCTTTGAGGTTGCTGACATCACCAAAGCTGGATTGCTTGATCCTTTATCCACAGAGAATTTTAGTGCCTTTCCACTAACGTTTTTAGCCATCACTTTCCTGTGAACTGACCGGTGGATAAATGCGGCCGTAAAACTCCCATTTTGGGGCTAGTATTGTTGTCAATTTTGTACTATCCGAAATACTCGAACGGAGAGGACGTATCGAGATCGTTCCAACTCAGTACTACACAAATGGGAATATGGAAAGAATGCCAAAGCTGAGGAACTGTTTGCTCATTTTATTACACAACTCATTCTTATATGCGTGTAGGACCGAAACCACCAAGTGATAGATCACAAGTGGACCGGTGAATTGATGAGAATATATATATATATATATATATATATATATATATATATATATATTACGTATGCATCCGTGTACGTGATCACGCCTTTCTTTGATTGTAGGCTGGATATTTTGCTTCGTATTTTGATTAAAAGGAACTTAATTGGAATAAAAGATTGAAGTGATGCTTCCTGTAAACATTTGGTCTGTCGAATATCTAGTTCTTATGGGTGGTACTATTCTCCCCAAGAGATGGCAGATGTAGAAACCACCTTCGTTTTCCATTGTTCACTACCTTGCACGAGGAAGAGGGGATGTTGGAATTTAATTCCGATGTTGTATCTCGTTCAGTGGACACTTATGTTCCGGGGTTGGATTAACGGTTTAATCAACAGTAACATTTATCAGCCGCTATCGAGCAGACAGACTAGTGGGACGCGCACCCGTAGATTTAAAGAAAACGCAGACTTGTGTAATTTACACGTACACATTGAATCACACATACATAAATGTGTTATCGAAATTCGAATGAAGAGATTTCTGATTCATTAGGAGCATTTTCTCCTTGCTTTTGTGCTTTAATAAACAACCGTGTGAATGAGTAAAGAAAGCCATGCATTTCAATAGTTTTAAATATTTGTGTTGGTTGTAGCTCAGGTTGTTGGTTGCTGTGATGTTCTGATCGCTGAGCTTGGCGTTTAGATCGCAAACGTTTCATCACCAGTCGAGGTGACATGCACTGACGATGTCACCTCGACTGGTGATGAAACGTTTGCGATCTAAACGCCAAGCTCAGCGATCAGAACATCACAGCAAAAGCCATGCATTTCTTTACACTATTTTCCGTTAGCTCTGTTATGTTTCTGAGAAGTTGAAACTGCATGACCCTGGTTAGCACAATAAATTTGTTTGAAGCTTGGAAGAACACGGGTAAATGACGGTCGAATAAGAATACTTTTCAAAACTATGAATCTAACAGACATCTTTTATTCGTTGCGACATGCGTGACGCAATCTAAAAGACTCCGAACGTCCAGTTGTGGTTTTCAATACGGTTCTTTTTAAATGAATCATAAATACAACAAGGAGATTGTACAAACCTCATCAATAAGTGCTCCGTGAATTCGAGTCGGCCAAATGCAACCAAATTCAGGATCGTTTGACATCCAGGCTATCAAGTTCGATGAATATTTCAACGAATGATGAGTTGTGGTTCAAAATGGTAATGGGTAACAAATTTTGGGTGAGGTTGTGGGGTCTGATCGATGTTGAGCTGAAGCCTCGAGTTTGGTTGTTTTGTCGATTACAGTGAAGATGAAATTCACCAGTGTTGATTATATTTGTGCCCAGAAGAATGAAACGCAAACAATCCAGCACACATTTAGACAATACTGCATTGTCTTGCAGTTCCATGGTAATTTCGCGGTTAATGATAAGTTTGGGGGTGGAAAACTACTCGTTTATTTAGGATGATTCAACTTGAAGTCGAGATGATGATGACGTTCGAATAACGTAATTGTAGGATCACGTCGACGTAGTTACTGAGCCCTTTTGCCTATGGGATTTTCTGCTTTTTTATATATTGCAGATTGAATACAAAAAACCCTACGGGGAACATTGGTCCTTGCACACTACAGTATGAGCATCGTCCGACAGACGTCTTTTTCCCAGTGTTAGATAAGATTCCACCCGGAGCCTGAAAACGTCAACAATTTATTAAATGTATGAAATAAGTTGGTAAATTCATAACATCGCATTGCACGCACTATTTTGTGATTTTGATGTTGCTCAGAATATTTCTGTAAATGAATCATCGTTTCAGTTGTTGCTTGTGTTATTTAAAGCAATGAGGTATAACAAGATGCCTTGGAGGAAAACACAAAAACATTCAACTTGGATAATGATGTTTTTTGCATATTGATAAGGAAATGAACGCCCAAAGAGCCACGTTTATAGCGAAGATGGACTTTTCAGTCAATTCCTGTGGGCCACTGTAGTGAATAACGAGGCAGAGTAAGCTGTATCATCCTTCCGGCAACTAGAAGTCAGTATTATTTCACCGGCAAAGCTGATCACGTGTTTGCAATGTCGAGGGAACTCAAATTGAATCGCTCACCATTTGGTTAACGATTAACTTGCTACGATCCATAGTGTGACTCAGGGGGTTCACTACAACAAGTGACCCATGATAAGAAATTCACGAAGAAACTGATTTCAACGACTTCAAGTTTGTAAACAATTTTATGCCGGTCTCTATAGGTTGTATTGCTACATGATTAGTCTTGTTGGAGGAGCATTATCAACGTGACTCGGAACAGTGCAGAATTTATCGGGCTCAGAAAATTATTGTTTTCCATCCTTCAGTTTGGAAGTTCTTCTCCGAGGACTATTTTGTTGTCGGGTATTGCACCAGTTTAGGCCTCATATGAAGATGTCAATCTTATTGTCACGGATGTATCTGATTATTTGTAATATGCCCCTAAACGGTAGCCAAGTCATGAACACGTTAGAGATTCAGTCAACCCAGTTGTCTCATAACAGCTCTGATGTGATTGTGTTAGAGAATTTATATTCGATTTTGAAAAACTAAGTTCATGCTCTTCATCCCCAATGGATTTCGTGGTATCATGTCTGGTTTGCTAAACTCTATACCTAAGTAGATAAATATAACTCACCGAAGATAGAGACAAATTGCCCAATTTGGCACCACATCATAACACTCACATCTAACATTGTGCTAGTGGGTTGCACGTAATCGAGTGTCCCGTATTTTTACTGTCGTGGTTCACATTCTTACCTGTTTGTGGATCAAACGGGGGAATAAATATTGAATTTATCCGGCTATATTCTTCACGAAGAAGAAAAATGGCCTGAATGGCCTTTGTATTTCGTAAGCGTGAGGGGTAGATGCACCGGACAAAATATTTGTACGGATGGACCAATTGCAGAAACCGCGACTTTATTCGAATCTCAGCAATACTTGTACTGCATGTATATACACACTCATACACACATACTGGTTGAAAACGTGGGCTCAATGACAAAGAGTGATGGGGGTGGGGGAAGGTGGGAATGTTTGGAGATCGGTCTGGTTAGAACTCTGAGTTTCTACTGGTCAAGCAAAGACAAAGAACAATCAAGTCAAAAAAAGAAAATGTTGGATACGTGCTAGTCCGATTCAAATCATCAATCATCAAGTATGGGGTTTCATCCTTTACGGGGAACAAAAAGTGTTGCCTTAGGAATGCCAGCCAAACGAAGTCTGGTTCCAAACAGAATGAACAAGTCGATAATTATTGTGACCCTTTGGAGAGAAAATCACGGGAAACACTGAACACTCAAACATCCAAATCCATCTGAAGAACAGTTTGAAATAATGTAATACTTGGCACAACATAACGACTTGATATGCGTAATAACTACTCTTCCGATCTTCTTCCTGCCGAATTTTCTATTTTGGCGGTAGCATTCAAATTTATCTGACCGCACAGAATGATTTTTCATATCTTCGATCAACCGGGATTTCTGCACGCACATCATACAAGTGCTCAGGTAGCATTCGATGTTTCCACTCTCATAGAAGAAAGTAATCATAGCCGTAATAGTCAGCGAATGAGCTACAGACCGCTTTGCCTAACTATCATCCCTGATAAAATGTTGCAACACACGTCGAAAAGGTTCATATTGGCACACCTGCGAGAGAGTGTGTTTACGTCTCTTCAGTATGAGTTCCTACCAGGCAGATCATGCGTCACTAATATGCTTTCCGTCAAGGATAGTCCGCCTCAAGCTTCCTATGGGGCACGATCTCACGTGCTATCTTCGTCAACTTTGCATAAGTTACCCCACTTTCCCTTTTTACAAAAGTCGAAACTTCACTGGATCTCCAAACGACTGCTCAGTCTTCCTCAGAATTTCTTCGAGTAATGCTCTCTCACTGTTTAAGTGGATTCCAACCTTTCCGAGCCACATCCAATTCACATTGGAGCTCCCCAAGGATCGGTGCAAGGTCCACCATAATTTTTATTCTGTATAAAAGACCGTAGAAGCAACATCTCAGTGAAATTTTCAGTGTGTGCTAACGATTTTACCATCTTGAATAGTGAAACCACAAAAGTGCAGTCAGCGGTTTTTCACGGCTAGCAGTGGTATGCCGATTGAAACCTACGAATCAGTGATGACAAACGCATTAGTATGTCTTTTGGTAACGCTATCGGTCATTTTATTGGATGATTAACAGCACGCAAATGCGGAGAATTGAGCAGCACGGGGTCCCTGTCTTTTAATTAAACAGGTCACTGCATTTCTCTCATTATCATTAACTAAACAGCATGTCCACTTTTCTCGTTCTGAACTTCGTATGACACAATGATCGATCTATGTTAAAAAGACGCTTTTCCAAAATTTTATGGCAGTTAAACCAGCTTACTTTTAGAATATGACAGTCAGATTGTACACCTTTACCGAATCATGAACCAGGACACATTGGAATGAGTACAGTGGAAAACCACAAAGCTAGTTCACGGCACTTCATACAAACTCCATCGTCAGCCGTTGACTGATCTAAACCTGTGACCTTGACAATCTCGTAGACTGGGAGGGACAATTTACCCTAATCTTTCTTCTATTCACTTCAAGGCTTGGAGATCACTTTCTTCAAGTGCTTTAGCGTGGACATCCTTAGAGGGCACTGAGAGAAAGTATTTAAGCTTCTTCCTCAAACAAATACTCGTGGGGGACCTTTTAACCCCTGCATAATATTGTCTCTATGTGCAACAGCTTGTCTCAAAATATTGTTGGATCTCAAGGCAAATAAACCTTCAATACTGGATTGGACAAAAGCCAAGGAGGCTTTTGTTGAGTTGCATTGTTTAGTCGAACTACACCTTGACTTATCACTTAATGACGAGCATTTCGGAACAGCAATCTTTGAGATTGTTATGGAACAACTAATGGATCATCCAACCACATTCAATTTTTAACTAGGTAATCATTCAAATGCTTGGTGACCTCAAATTTCGCATCGCATTTTATGGTCAGGTAGGGAAGGTTTAATTAATTACAAAAAGAAAAAGACACGTTTAGATTTTGTCAAATTTTGTTCTCTATGATTTCCTGTTGATTCGACTGAAGTTCTCTTGTATTCTTCTAAACTCTGATCACTTTGGTTGGAAGACGAGCGCTGATGACCAGTGCTTGATCATCGATCTATTCACACAACCGTTTATATCTAACGAAACAGTCAAATTCGGAATACTGGTGGATTTTCATTTTTGGGGTTCGTTTCTTGTTTTACGCATCCAATCTGATTGGACTCCACTGATGCTAACCTATTTGCCACATATCCATCAGAAAACGTTCCCTGACTGCCCGTTAGTCACTGAGGTGGTATGGGAAAACAAAAGTAGTAGCATCCCATCTATGGTAGCTGGAAGAGTGGTGTGATGCCTTGATTTCCTTGGTAGGTATCCACAAGCACCATTTGATCGACTGGTAACTGGTATGTTTGTCAAGCTGAATAGTATCCTTACGTGTATCTCTCTAATCTTTGTGTTTCTCCATTGAAAGTTGATGCCTCCACTTAGCGTTGTCATTTACCTTTTCTTAGGAATTTGTTTGTCGACACAGCTGTTTCCCCATCAAGGAAGTAATGGAAACTTGAGTGGAATTTAGTACGTGTATGGTTGTTGTCTGGGGTAAAACTGTAATACTATTTAATGACGGACAGGATTACGATAGAGTGGACGACTGTGCACGTTTCGGTCTCTCTTTCTCTCTCTTCATTTAACTTCCGCCTTTCACGTCTCCATAGTGAGCGGGATGCGATGGGCGGAGGAGTGGGCGAAAAATGAAGACTGACGTAAATTTCGGATGAAATGCAGTATTGTCGGAGGGACGGGCATGAGGACTGAGTGCGACAAAAGCTCCAATTAGACACAAATATTCCAAGATTTGGTTCACATTTACGACGACGATTGAGTGCAATTGGTTTCTGTCTCTCTATGTTGTGTATTTGTGTGTATGCTTAGCGGTCAGTGGTCAGTATACCGGTCCCTGTTGGGTGTTTTTCTTCCACTCTGTCAGTCGTACAAAACTTTGGTTTTCACGATTTCTGTCTTCCTCCATCTCCGTAAAAGAATCATTGTTGTAGAATTTAGATGGGAAATGATATGAGAGCTAAGCAACTTACATTTTCATATATCTTTTTCCTTGTAATTCCTAGCATTCAGTTTCCGTATCCCATCTGTTTCCAAGTCACTACTTACGGCCGAGATATGGAGCACAAACTGCTCTCACGAACCTTCCTTTCGAAGTAGTATGTGGGTATCTGCGAAAAAATCATTTCAATCTGATCAAATTGCAAAGACCTGTTTTGGTCCATCCCACTTGCTCTAGTAAAATGAATCTTCTGCCTTTGAACCGTCTAAGCTTAGAACATGTTGTTTATGTGGAATGAAGAGTCACTGTCACCAATCGATACACCCCAAACTAATTGATTCAAACTGGTATCGGTTAATGTCTCTTCTGATGGGTTGGTTAAACGATCAACCACCGTTTGACAAGAATCGTTTCTTGTCTTAATCGACCGGTTGACCTGCCTTTTGTGATTCCGTTGACTCAAACCTCGATCCGGATTCTGGACTGGCGATGGCGTGCTGTCTGCTGAGACAATCGGACAATCCATTGTAAAGGACCCCTTCTCACTTAGAAAGTGAGAGGCTTCAATTCAATACTCCACATCTCATTCCGTTAGAGGAGAGGGGATTTCAATTGGTTATGACATAGTGCAAAGTATCAACTCTCAACTCATGCTTGAAAATCACGGCCTTCACTAGTGAGTTTAGCCTTGTTACATCATGATGAATCTTTGCATAATCTCAATCAGTTCTCCGGTTTCTTTTCTATAAAAACGTGCTTTCACGGTGCTGTCATAGGTGAATCACCTTGTTGCTGACTCGTTACTGCATTGAAAACATGAGAGTGAAATTTATGTGGAATTTATTGTTGATAACAAGGTTATGAAAAATCTACTTGTATTTTCCGCCTCTCAGAGGTAGTTGCTCCATAACATTGAAGATTCACTTCTATAATTCGCTTCCGACTGGCCACACAGTGATAACTTAGCTAATAGAGCCCGGTAAGCGGAAGAGCACTGATTAGACTCCGGCTGGAGGTGTGGACTTTTGAATGCGAAAATTTTTCGATATTCTCCTATGTAATGTGATTCATAAAGCGAGACAAGCTCTGAACTCCCCTTTGAAAGTCTGGTGAAGCATTTGTCGTACATTTAGTTGTTCACCTGTTCCATTAGAAAAACCAATTTCAACAGTTCATAATATCCGAGACGTAATAGAGACAAGTGAACATAAACTGGCTCCGAACGGCCCATTACGCATCATATGGACCAGTTAGTCACTTGTTGACTTTGGGCATTAATCAGTCGCCACACACACGTAGTCCGAGTCTCATACCCGACTTGTACGCTTCTTATGATGAGTCCTAATGGGTCAGATGAGTTAGTCGTAGGTCCATGGGTTTTTAACTGTGATCTGAGGGCAATGGAGTCGTATGATGAATAATCACAATAAATCTCAACTTAATACGTTCGGCTGACCGTCCTTCGGACTCCACCTTTCATGCACAAACCTCAGATAATCCGACCAGCCGGCACTCGGAAGCACCAAACTCGAGTTCCGATCTTGTTAGAGCTCATCAGTGACGCATATCCTCTGCAACATCCAGGGTTTGAACCCGGGCCCTGTCACCTCGCCACCCCGCTCCCGCCCGGGCTGATCCGAATTGCCACGGTAAGCTTATTCAGACGTCGTCCTCTATGACAGCCAGCAATGCCCGATAGCTTCGAAGGAAGACACAATTACTGTCCCGTTAGCTCCAGCGATCGCGTCGCACAAGTTCAGGTGTTCTCCACAGGATTGGGACACTGCAGCCATTTGACCGCTTCGGGTTTTCGATATTTGTATTAATCTCGCCATTGCTGGCGAGTACTGAGTGTGATTGAGGGTACTTGGCTCGGCTTATCTGAGGTTTGTGCGTGGAAGATTGAATCCATAGGAGAGCCAGCTAAGCAAAGCAACGTTAAACTGTTGTGGGTTTAGTATGGATTGCCTCCATTGCATCGATATGCGAACTAGGTTGTCGGGTGAACGGAGTAAGGTGAAGATAGGAAGGCACGAAGAGTGAGGTGTGACTTACTAATATTGAAAATGTCTTCGTTTATCTACCATTGGCGGGTGGGGTAGCGATCTGAGGAATGCTTACTGTCCCTCCATCAGCCTACTTAAGTAATAACATTCCTTTCAGGCCATTTACTTGAATTCTTAGTAATGTTGTTTCCGGTGTAGTTCTTATTTCATCTGAAGTATACAGTTTTAAATCACCGAACGTCATGGCTTTTTCAGATGTCTTGAGAGAAAGAGGTCAATCGGCGACAGGTTAAGAGTTCACGGGTAATATCCTTTGAAACCATTTATGTCGATCATTTTTCCAGGGCAACCTCCATCCAGATATTCACAGACACGTTCGGCATTGTGTGGAGGTGTATCATCGTGTTGAAAAGAGGTAGAGTTCCGGTTCCCAGTTAGAAATGAAATGTTCCCACAAAGGTGCTTTGTATGTTCACCTGAAGTTGTCAATAATTTTTGTGATTGGTCAACATTAACAGAATTTTTGAAGAAATAGGGATAAGCTAATCGAGCACCAAGAATTCCTGTCCAGAAAACAACCCGAGGACTGTTACCACTTCGGCTGGGATTAACCTCCGTCGGTTTTGTGCGGGACCAAACACGGGCCTGAGCCACCGTTCCATTGACGCAAAGCTGAAAGTCAACCCCATGGGAGTGCACAAAGCATCTTCATTTCTTGTCTTTTCTTGAACATCCCTTCGTCTGGGAATAAAACCGACCAGGAACCCACGATTCCCCAAAGCCAACAACAGAATGCCTTCCGCTTGAACGGATCGTCGTTGTTCAACTTTTGCACTTTTGTTTCCTCGAAGCAAGGGAATTTACCTGTCTTCAAGATTTTCAACACTGATGTTTGCGATACTTGAAAATCACTGACCCATTTCCTTATGCTTTTTCGTCCACAATCTGATACGTGTCGGAGGATGTCCTCTGAGACAACACTGTTAAATACTGGTATCGTTTCTTCTGGTTGATTTTGATTTGTCGAGCATTTCACTTTTCGGAAGATCTTTATGAGGTTGTGAACTCTTTCCCGAGTGACAGAGGGGTGGTTTGCATATTTACCAGTGAAAAGTCATGCTCATTTTGTCATGTTCGGTCTCTTTTCAGAGAGACTTCGTAATTTCTTAAAGTTCGCCCGCTGTAAGCTGTACCTCCATTGTCTGCTCTTTACCCTAATTATGAAGAGTGAATCAGATCTGACTACTTTTATTCCATCATTTCGAGCCGAATAAATTTAACTTGGTGTCTCGTAACGGACCTCGATGCTAGGTTCGTTTGCACACATTATCGGATTTCACCAACACCACCGACACGTTGTGTAACCAAACTAATTGAAAGTAATTCGGAATGGGATGTCTATGCTCCATTTTAGAGTTGAATCGACTTGAGCAACATTCCAATAAAGTGATTAGGACATTTTCGTGACTCTTCCTAAGGGTGAAGTGATCTGTGCGTGTGTGTGTGAGAGAGAATGTTCTTATTTGGTCAATGGGCTGAGATTTTCCGCGCCGACAAATCGGTTTGTAGGTAGAACGTACACAGGTTTGGGGACGCAGTGGTACCATTATAACCGTTTCCACCCTGCACAGCGTAATTCCGGGCTCACGCACGGAGTTCGAATATCATTGTTGACTACTGATATCAACGGAAGTAGTTAGGTTTTGAGATTTTCTAGCGTCAGCTGAAAACTCGTCAGAGTATCTCCTTCAAGTGAAGACCAACCACATCGGTATTTGGGAATCATGGCTTCCAAGATACATATGGCAACCCTAAAGTGATTGCAAGGCTATGCTGACGCAACCTGACAGTCATGTTAGTGGGGTTTTTTTGTGCGAATATATGCTCGCACATTTTTGTTAGGCTGGATCAACCGAGTCAATGTGCACCTACCTATGCTTTTGGAAGTTTAATGAAGCATTTGCTCGGTTGGTATCGGAGGTCCGCGTACAGGTTAGACCTGTGATGCTCTATCGTAAAATCTGGGGCAGTCATATTCTCTCTATGGGCATTTTGGGTTTCTAACTATCGTTTGCGCTACCGTTGTTATTGATTACTAATATTATCAGTAGTTTATGACTATTATGGTAACCCTGTCCTAAGCACTACTTTACGGTACTTCCCCGGTGTAAAAACGAGCTAGCAGTTGAGATGACACTTCGTCCCTGTTTGGGAAAGCGAGTGCAACGGAGAGTACTACAGAAGTTCTGGGTAGCGATCAGTTTGATGGAAGAAGTCGAAACCTGAAGCTGGTCAACTGGTGTGACTTGCTCACAGGAGCATCGCAATGCAGTGGGTTTGAACAGTGCACGATGATCTTATCGGCAGATGAATTAAATTTAATTGTGTCTTTACCACGCAGGCCGCGTATTCGGTCTCTTAAGACTATACCACAAACAATGCCGATGATTAACACACCTCTTTGAAGGGCGATGTGGTCTTTTTTCAATGGACCAGGGAGAAACACGGGAGAACAATATAGTATCATGGGAAATATGCACTGGTGTATGATGGAAGAAATGACGGACTACGGAACTGTAGAACTTCACGAAGTCGTGAGTACAATCTAACCAAATTTCTAACAGTTATTTCTATATGTGGAAGCCAAAGTAAATTCTCTTGTACAATAACACCGAGGTATTCCATATGATTCACACGTGCAAGAGGAATATAGTTAATAGTGCTGCCGTCTTCCGCAAAACGTCATCGTAAAGTGGAAAAAATGCACACTTGAAATTTAGCTTTGTTTGGCAGAAGGCCAAAATTTATGGGTACGTGCAATATTTGCACGAAGCTCGTCTTAGTCGGACTGCTGGGCGACAGACTGAGCCTAAACTACGTCATCCGCATAGCTGACCAGATGAGCTGAGTGGGTTACATTTAAGTCATTAGTGTAAGTAGTGAGTGAGTACGGAGAACAGCTCATCGAAGAACACCAGCACTGATTAAGAGATGTTTGGAAACTTCTTCCATATTTGGTACATTGTGTTCTTCTCGAGAAGTAGTCTTTCAACCAGTTAATTATGTGGGGCAGTTAAACTATTCCCATTTACGAGGAGCGAAGATCATGGTACACTGTCAAACGCTGATGTATAATCGAGAAAGACGCACCTTGCTGATTTTCACTAATCATGGAGGGATTCTGCCATTTAATGGAATTTGCACGCCTTTGCATCAATCGTGAAAAGCCGGGGAACATACGCAAACTGGTATTCGTCAGTGAGACTTCTGACAGTGTTTTGATGGTGCTGAAGTACAGCAAGTTTAACTAACTTCAGTGCCGACGAGGGAAGTGCAACTGAGCGGAATTTCATGATTCCCGTTTGTTTACCTTTTTGGTACTGGAATGATTGTGACGGGACGCCAGTTTTCAGGAATGGAGAGCCGTTCAAGTGAATGATTGATACCAATAGTCAATAACTCAGAGAGGATTCCAGCACTGTGTTTACGAGATACATCCAACTAGTGATTAGAAGCAGGAAGGTATGACTATGCGAGTGAGGGTCCTGGATTCACACAGCTTAATCACCCAATTGTTCTTTCCCTAAGTGGTCATACTGATGTTTTTATTTCCGAGTAAGCTGCTGCTGAGAAGTAACAATCAGAGAACCACCGGGATCAATGAACCAGTGATAGTTGTTACAATCGAATAAAATTCACCGAAGTCTCTCATACTCAGGAAACTAAAGGGAATATACGAGATTAATTTGCAAACAAGTTAGCGATGAGTAACGTGCTAATGGATTACAAACGGCTGAGCGAATACTATATACTACTAAGATTTGACTTGGGGTTTCCGTTTAAGGCTTTGCAGAATTGACCGGCGTTACCAGTTGACTGACAATAAGAGATTCCCTATTGGTTGGTATGCCAGTAACAGTGCAGTCAGATTACGTCAGGAGCTTCATGCAACCCACCGGCAGTTAAATATTGCACTTTTGAATTCTGGAGTCGTTTGTCGTCCTCTCAGGTGAACAAGTTTAGACTTATCCCATCCGGTATAAATGTCTATCGTAACTATACAGAGCCTTGGTTAGCACGTGTTCTGGTTGACAAAATAAAAGCCTTCAGTAACAAGAATAAAAATTCGAACCTCCGGTAGGGTGGCCGTAAAAAGACTGCCAAATCCAACCATGAAATCATCATTTTCCAGCTGATACATTTTAAGGATCGATAAGTTTGTTGATGAACGAATAATGCCAGAATGTTGGATCTCGGCCAGTCGTATATCAATGAAGCAGTTCAGACGTTTTGGTTTAGCTGGAAGGCATTATGCTGTACAAAAACGACTCGAATTCTTCTATCAACCAATTGATGCATGTATGATTCCAAACCATCCCCTGGTTAAAAAATGAATTTAATGGTAGGACCAATGGGTTTTCAGTAGTACTTGCACGAAGGAGCACATATCCGAGCAGAGTAGTCTCTGTGTACCGAACTTCTTCTTTTAGCTAGGTGTCATTCAGTGCAACTATAGGTGACCTTCTGGTCAATTTTAGGGCTTCTAATTATTTCCGCTTGCTCGGTAGTCAAGTATATTGAACAGCAACATGTTGAAAATCCCCCTGAGCCACGCGTCATTCGGTGATCGTGGAGTCCTGGGGAGTTATACATACTGATAACAGTATCTCGTTCACACAATGAGTTCGCAATTGTAAATAAACCAAGGTTTGATAAACAAAACTTGGACGGATGGATAAGCTCTGGTCCGTAACAAGAATACGAAACTAATTTAGGCAGAATGAATAGAACTCAGGAAATGGCACCTACTGAGATATCTGCCACCCTACTTCTCGTCAGGTCGGGATCTACGTCCAGCTTTCTTCAACCTATATAAGACGTTCGAAGGCGGCTAGTCAACGTGTCTCCTATCCGGTCTGGCAGCGAAATACCAACGTTATCCCCTTTATCGGACGAACAGAGAAGACGCAAGTCGGTTTACAGATGCAAAGGTGTATTCTATATATCGTGGCACCGAAACAGTACCGATACGAGAGATACACCGAACGGAAAACGAACGCAACGGCTGTGCAGAAAGCGAACCGTACAATCGGCGAACGACCGAAAGTGAAAGTGATTCAAAACAAGGTCGACGGAAACCTCGGTCCAATAAAAAGTACGCAACCGAACAACACAAGGAGGTAGATGTCAAACGTCAGGAAAGATCGTGAAGAAAATAGATCCAAAATGATGTCCAGAAAACGGTCATTTTCTCAGAACGATCGAGGTCACTACAAACCTTTGTCATCTCCCGTTGAGCACGACAAGGTTGTTTTATATCCTCACTTTCCTTTGTTTGTTGCGCGTTTGCCGCTTCTGGTGTTAGAACCATGTCTGCTTCTAAACTCAGTGAAATAGTATTAAAGTTCCCTCCGCAGACACCTTTGCTTTGCCATGTTCGTTATATGTAAGACAAAGCCGCTTACCCCCACACCATTATGTTAGGTCGAAACTGACTAGACGACCAAGAGCCATTCCAAACTCCTGGCCTGGTTGTCACACCCTAGGGGCTCGATGTCTTTTCGTGTTCGACAGACGATGTCTCCGTGGCATTTCTCGCGTCTAATGGGAACATCGAGTGAGTAGTGACGAGGTGCGCCGGAGTGTTAGACACGGATAGCCGCCCTCTTAACGAAGTGATCGTTCTACAACGCCTCTGGTGGCTCGGTCATGTTTTACGAGTGCCATGTTCATCGTCTACCTTCCCGTGGTGGGCAAGGCTGGAAGAAGCGACACGGTGGTCAGGCCATGACGTGGTGTAGAGGCTTGAAAAATCTAACCTCAGCGTTGACTTCGGTTAGAGTTTCTCGCCTCCCTGGTTGGGGCCCGAGGGTTGTCGTTGGTTAGAGAAGTGGCTCACAATAGAGGTCAGTGGTACGAATGCTGTGCGGTCTGTCTGTTGAACTCCCGTGCCACGTAGGCACAAAAATGTCATTTCGACAAACAAATTTACAAAAAATACCAAGAAAGTGTACGGTGAAAAGCTTCCAAAAAAGTCAGCATCTTTTCCCGTCACTTGCGGTCTATTTACTGTATTGTACGCCCCTTCCCCTATTTTGTGATTGTTGTTGTTGCGTTGGCCCCTTGCTTGATCCGAAATCTTCGTAATATATATATATATATATATATATATATATATATATATATATATATATATATATATATATATATATATATATATCTTCTGACCGTTGATCGGTCAAAATCCCATTCCACTCCATAAATAAGGAGCTTCTCCGTAAACCATTTGACCCGCTCCTGCATTGCCGTCTCGAGCGTTTCCTGTCTATTGTTGCCTGGGCGTTTGAAGCCTTTATTAACTGTTTTGATTATGTGGTCGGTTTGACCACGATTTGAGGTATGTTGTTGTTATTGTTTGGAAGTTTGACCTAGAGTACACGTAGTAAAGTGAGCTTCTGTTCTGTGCCTTGAGACTCGGATTTCGTTTATCTGCAAATCTCTCAATTACCGGACGACAATCCTGTGCAGTCAAACAATTTTCAAACTTATTCACGACACCGGTGGGCGGCAAACCGCTGTCAGTGAAACGATATGCGATAGAAATGGAGAGCCTATTCATGGCAAACAGCAAAGGCTGGATAGTTGGGCCGAATATTTCAAGGAGCAGTTTACCTGGCCGCTCGCTAATGTAGCTACTCCGACCTCAACGATTGCGATGCCTTGAGAAGTATCACTTGAGTTTCCATCAGAAGTGGAAGTAGAAACAAGCATTCGATCACTAAAGCGTGGGGAAGCGGCCGGTATTGACGAAATTCCTCCAGTTCTTTTCAAAATGGTTGATGACGCGCGGATAACACCACTTACTACTTTGATCCGTGACACCTGGAACGAGGAGCGTATTCCATTATTATGGGGCGAGTCATTGATTGTATCCATCTTCAAAAAGGGAATACGCAATGACTAGTGATTATCGTGGGATCAGTTTAATTCCGATAGTCACCAAGGTGTTAGCCTCGATTTTGCCGTGCCGCCTAAGACCGGCTCACGAGAGGAAAGCCTGCGAACAAAAATCCGGATTCCGCCCAGGTCGAGGATATATCGACCAGAATCTTACTCTTCGTCAATTACTTGAAACGCGTCACACACACACACACACACACACCGTCGTCCTACAATAATGGTTTTGCTGGACTTGAAAGGCACCTTCGATTCAGTTGGACTGAACACCGCTGTTCAGTGCTCTTCAACGAAAAAGTATGCTTTAGAAGTTCGTGAGTCTGCTGAGGTCATTGTACTCTCACACTTCTGGCCGCTTAAGGGCTTACGATAAACTACCAAGTCTGTCCGGAACGACCAGCGGTGTTCGACGAGGATGTCCCATTTCTCCGTTCCTGTTCAACTTCGTTATGGACGAAGTAATGGAGAATGCCTTGCGAAATCTTCAGGATGTGGGCATCGAACTGGGAAATAGTGCAAAGCTGTGTGACCTAGATTACACGGACGAAGTTGTCTGCTTGTTCGAATTCCTGGAATATGCGCAACGTGCACTAGGTACACTCACAAGAGCTGTAGTTTCATTCGGCATGCGATTTTCACCTTAAAAGTGTAAAGTGATGTTGCGAGACTTGATGCTGGATGAGGAGGTGCTGGTAATTGTCGACCACTTCACCTACCTCGGCAGCAGCGTGACGATGGATGGGAACACGCGGATATCCAAAGCTCGAGCGGCGTATGCTGGACTGGAACACCTGTGGCGCTGACCTGATATTTCGCTGAAGCTGAAAGGCCGTGCATACTGTGCCACGATGCGTTCAGTTTCGTTGTATGGTTGCGAGACTTTATGTTTTCATGCGGAAGATATTCGTCGTCTTGAGGTTTCCGACCATCAATACTTGCGTAGTATCACTAAGATTGGGTGGAACGACCCAGTAAGCAATGCGGAGGTCAGAAATAGAGCATTGGGTACTAATTCAGAGAATGCTCTATTATAGCGCATCCAGCTTAGTAGACTTTGTTGGTTGGGACATGTGTTGCGTGTGGCAAACTCGTCTACCACACCGTGCCCTGTTTTCCGTTCCTCCTCCTCGGGAATGAAAGGAGGCACGTGGAGGTCAACAGATGACGTGACAGCAAAGAATGAGAAAATGTACAGCGAACTTGGAAAAAGTAGGTGTCTCACGTCTTCGTGATTGGGGTTCAAAAGACCAGTCAGCCGGTTGGCTCGAGACACTGAAGGATATGGCAGCGAACCGTAAACAGTGGCGATCGTGTTGTCACTTTCTGTCAAATCAGAATGATTAGCCAATGTGCGTTTGTACAGTTAGACTGTGCATTCCGTTTGTTGGCTACTAGGGTATTCTTTCCTTTTCCCATCCCTGTTTATCTTGTATAATCATACTTTTTAATTCAACGTGCAACATGGTGAGAAAAACAGTGGTCCGTGGTTCTTGTTTTACTGTTTAACGCTGTACGATGATGATGTTTGTATTTTTAGTGTTGCACAGCTCACTGGAATCCATATCCACGGTTAAAACATCAAGCTAGATGTTTGGATGAAAATATCTGATGTGTTCTGAGAGTACCTAGTAGTTCTAGTGAGATGACTTCCCTGCTTCCGAGCAATCACGTTTTAACACAAAACAGGAATTATACAGAACGCCGGGTGACTACAATAAAACCCTCTACGAAGCGCATTGGTTCAGGACATTTTTCCATAACTGGCTCTTTAAGTTACAAACCCGATTAGCTGATTTCGTCCTATCCGGTTAAAACAACTTTAGGCAGTTGATTTTGTTCCGTCCGGTTAAAAAACACGCGGCCGCTGATTGTTCGACTCCGCTCGGTTCGGCGAGAATGAGCTTTTGTGGCTGATTGGATGATTTCATACTGTTCTGTCACGAACAAGCCGAGTCATCGATCCGCTTCGCTGGCTTCAGTTTTGCCATCAATTTTGGACAGACGATGACGCGCTGTCTGCTAACGGAACTAGGTTGTCTACTGACAACGTGCGGGCACATACATACCCTCACACGATGCTGCACTGGTCTTACTTGGTGGAGGATTGTGTTCAAATAACGAACGGCACCTAAACCACGGTTCCTGTGGAACTTCAAGACACAACTGCTTCATCTCAATTTTTCTGTCGTTAATTGGGCAGTTTCAATGCCTAACCATATTCTGCAACCACAACGTAATTTCGGATTTTATCATCTGGACCCCGTCAAACAGGAGTCCTCATTCTTCAAAAACTTGTCAATAGCGAAACGGTGACGCTGGGCCTGAATTGGTCGCGTCTTTTACCTTCATTAAGAACAATCGCGGAGAACTTTGAGGTCCTTGAGGATGGGAAAACTGTGCCACCAAGGTAGACGGACAATAGTCTGTTTCTAATCAAACTGAATGGTGTACTGAGCAGAACATAAACACTAGCACCGTGTGGTAAAACCCGAAACATTAAAGATAAAAAACCTAACCGGACCAACCATGACTTGTGGTAATCTGCTTGGATAGCTCACCTAGCAGAAGCACTTGAATTTTAGAATCATTAAAGTACTTGGACTGGCCGGACTTCAGTACAGAGACATTCAAGTTGTTATCGATTGGAAGAGTTGCGAAAATGTTAAATATCTCTTCGATTTGTTTTTTGTCATTTAGTTTCTACCACAGGACGGTCGGAATGCGTTTTCGAATATCTGCTTTTCTCTCTCTCACACATGCACACACACAGAAAGAAATTCAGGACTTCTAATAACGGTTTGTACCAGGTTGAACGTAATACTGAGAGCACCCATAAACATGTCAAATGAGATGCAAACGGGAGTGGATACTGTATTGACCAACCACACCTCACGAGAAAATCTGTTTGCATAATGGGAGGGGGCTGAATAAAAGCGGGGAACACTGTACAGGGTGCGACAAAGTGACAGATTCGGATGACGGACATGGTTGTCGAATCACGACCCGGATGAGGATTCGGAGTGTTGTTGCCCCGGTCTCAAATTGAGCAAATTGTCTGTAATCGACTGCGCTCGCGCACTGATCGGGGTCATGACACGGCCATGATCGTTCGAGTCGGTCTGTGAAGGTGCAATACTGGAAGAGCATCCGGATGCAGGTGCAGGTGACGGACATGAAGATGGCTGAAGTTTGTCCGATGTCGGTCGGCGTCGTATCACACCCAAGTCTAAGACATGACGTCGTGGTGTGCCCAACTTGTTCATCGGGGAAGAGGAAACACTGGATCCCGTGTTTGGACGTGAATTGCTGCCACCAGTCCATTGACTGCCCAGGCTAGAGCTGCATGCCAGAAGACGGCGCGCCGCAGGCGATAGAAGTGATTTGGACGAAGGACTTCGAAAGCAAACAAGAATACGTGTCACACAAATGTTACTACCAACCCGAACAAATTCAGCATCCACTTAGTGTCACGATAGCAATGGTTTGCAAAGTAGAGGAAGTATCAGCAAAAGAAAGAAAAGCGAGAATACGTGCCTACTCTCGGGGCTTGAAATTCACATCGATGACTAAACGCGCGAGAACCACGGGTTAGCCTATCGTCATCGCTTATGACCGTCGTACATACTAATTTTTTAGACAAAGCTCTGTGTTTATATTCTATTACCGACTGCTGGAGACATATCGCTATTGTTCATACGCCCAAACCATGTAATTCTAATGTTTTAGCTGAACGCTTTCGTCCCACTGCTCTAATTTCATATGGTCTTAGACTGACGGAAGGTGCCATTCTTAAACGCTTAATTTCCGCTATAAACGCTCCCGAGGACCCCTTTTGGTCGGTCCATAAACCAAACAGGCTCATTTTGGATGCTACCACTTATCTAGCTTATCATACAACCAAATCCCTGGACGCATCGGTGAAGTTTGTATGATATGCTTCCCTAGACTATTCATCCGCTTTCTATTCTGTTCCGCGGTCTTCACCCGCTCATAAACTAGAAGCTTCGGGAATGTCCATGCATCTTACTTGCATGGTCATTTGATTATTTTGTCAACAGCATTTAGTACACACGCGATTGGGTTTTAAAACATTCAAACCATTAGTGAATAGTTCAGGAGCACCTTGGGGAGCTGTCCTTTCTCGCTATCTGCTTTCTACTTACATTAGTAATTTGTCGATCAGTACTCCCGCACATTTATTTAAATATGCCTATGATATAGCCCTCTGTGAAACTATTCACGAAACCTAGAATTTCGGTTATTTTCCCAATAAACTTTCTTTCATACCCGTGGTTTCTCTGTTCAATAGGGTTTAATTACAAATGTATTCAAATGGTTTGAATGCATATTTGTCCGTCCTTGACTGACTTACCCCTTTGATCCACCTATCATATCCCCAGAATCACTAGCCGGTGTAAGTTCTGTCAACAATTTAGGAATCATTATGGATGCGAATTTCGAGGTGGTTATCTCACGTTTTATAACTGTGTCAAGAAAATACACAGGTTATCCTATCAAATGCGAAACCTTGGATATTTTATTGTTACACAGAGTATTGTTGCTATTTTTGTTTATGAATGTTTTTCCTGTTCTCCTCTACTATTCCGTAGTTATTTTTGTTGGTCTGTTGAAGAGATTTTGAAATTCCTTGTCGAGATGTGTTTACTATCAATTTGGCATTTTTCTAATCATTACACGAATTATCCGCTAGTTTGTGTGAAGTATGCTTGACCACATGTAAAAATTCTTCTCGAAAAATCCTCCCAAACTGCAACAATCTTTTACACGGCGATTTATCCAAGCGTAACTCTCTCGCCTCCACACATTTCGCTTTTCGATTCACACCCACTATCACTAATATCTACAGAAACTTTGCTGCTCCTTATCTGGCCCATTTTTTCACGAACCGGGCGCAAATATCAACTGAATTCCCTAGCAATATTTCATATGCATTCGCTATTTTTCACCCCCTCGATTCGATGCAGTGCTTTGCGTAAATCTTTTTCGATTGAAATACGGACGTTTGTCTACGCAGAAGTCTGACCAAATGCAAATACGAATACCTACTTAATACAACTACGCATTTAATTCTCTCTGCTCTGCCGCACACACACACACACACACACACACACACACACAGAACTACACATTCTGCAAGCCGAAGTACACAATGAAGGTCATGGATATGAAATCTCTAATCTGACAGACTGAACTGAATAATACAGCTGTATCCGCAATGTCGATCTACAGGCGAACTTTCTTACTCCTTACTGCAACGCTCGGCGTTTGGATCAGAACCATCCCATAACCAGTTGGAATGATATCCCCGGTGCGCACGTGTCATCTCAATTGACGATGAGTTGTTTGCGATCGAATAATCAACTTCAGCGATCACAAGCTTAGAAAGACCATCCTCATCTAAGCTGAGAACACCACCGGTATTCAAAGTCAACGAAGATGTCGTCAAATCAACTGTGGTGTACCAATTCCAAAATGTATGTCTTTTTGGTTGTCTATGATCTTTTGTCGCTTCATGAGTTGTGCTAGTTAGTTGTGTTTTTGTGTCGTCGAAGTGACATCCGTTTATTTATCAAGAGTCGAGTGCACGCTCCAGCAATTAGGCCCATGCTTCTGTATGATTCAAAAGCATGGTCACTGTGCATGAGGGATACACATAGACTATTAGAATTTGAAGACCGATATCTTCGTAGTATTGCTCGAGTATGATGGGAACACTATACCAGTGATGCTGAGGTTACGCGCAGAGTATTGGGCACACGAACCAAAGCATTAGAAGGAACACTAAAGGACCCCAGGCTACGGTGGTTGAGACATGTTGCACATGTCCCCTGGCAGGATTCCTCGGCGTGCAGTGTTTGCTTAATCATGCAGTGGTTGGAAGATGAGTAAGGGTGGTCAATCCACAACATGAAAGGAAGGTATGGAAAGCCTAACCAGTGAAGTTGGCTATATAGAACCCATTAGACTTCCTGGATAGGGTCCAAGAGATTTACCTGCTCAGTGGTTAGATACAGTGGAGAATCTGGCTTGGAGTTATGACCAGTGGCGCTCTTTATCAAACCGATATTACTATTTGTAGTTATTTTATTACTTTCCCACACTCTTGATTTGTTCGTTCCTGATTGAGGTTCCCTCTGAGGGATGGCATTCAGAACCATCGGGCACCCAGTGCACAGCTGATGGTTGTTTAAACAGAAAAGAACTTAGCTAACTGGTTAGTCAGCTAGCTGGCTTTTTTATTACATGGTGGCGTGACCTCTAAAATCCACCGCACTATCAGGAGCATAACAGGCAAAACCCGACCGGCGCTGGCCAGTTAGTTTGCTTGCATGAACGATATGTTTATTCAGTCCACATTATCTCCATCAAGTTCCAAACACTTACTCAGCTGATCGACCGCAGCACCAACCATCCTGCGTATCCAATCTAGCTGACTGCTGTAACAAGGGGTGAAAAAGCACCTCCAGGATTTCGCACTTCTTTCCTGAGCTTCTCACTCATGAGCGAAAAGACAAGTCACAGCAAAACGTGGTTACGCTACGGTTGGTTGAAAAATTTCAATCTAACAGGGAATTGTTTCCATTGGATTAGTCTAACATATTGCACTTCTTCAAGAAACGTGCACATATTGTTTGCATAATTACATCAACACACTGCGCTTGCGGTACGAGGAGGACAAACCCCGACCGTGGAATAAGTCCGAACTCACCTGTGCACGTTGGGGTGGACACGTTTAACTGCCTCGTGACGATCTCGAAGGCGCTGACGGCTGGCCCGATCAGCCAGCTTATGAGCCAGTTGTTCTCGTTGGGACGGCGATGGGATACGAAATGCTGGAGCTCCGGACATGACCAGTGGGGTATTTACACCACCGTCGTCCAGACGTGATGGAGTCGCGTCCAATTCACCCCAAGTCATGAATGGTGATGCACCCAGAATAGACGGAGCTGGAGACGGTGAAGCATCCATAAATCTGTATCCGGCAGCTTGTGGTGTACTAAGAGCCGACTCGGTCTCTTTCCCATCTAATCCAATGCGCCCCTGAAAACGCGTGGTCAAGGCAAGGAGTAAGGGTAGTAAGTGACAAATGAAATATTACAAATACATACGGAGTGTGCAGCTGAGAATGCTTTTAGTCAGCGATTACTAAACGAACCAAGCTGATTTTTGAAGAGTTTCGTGCATTGGTATACAATTATACACTACAACTGTCAAAATAGTTGCTCAGTTTACCCAAAACTGCATTCATTACTAATAGTGAAATATCTTCTGTCATAACAGTTTAATTATTGAGTATTCTACAACTGGATTTCGTTCTTTCTGACATTTTGACTTCTTTCTGTAGTTTGCATACAAACTTAAGCTGAAATGTTGAACAGAATCAGGCAATATACAGGGAGGCGGGGAAGCATGACAATCTCGGCCGATGGTATCTTCCTCCTAGGACTTGGAAGACTCTTGGTCTACTGACGATGTGACCAGCTATTGATATAACGGTCGCATATCTGGGTCGTAGATGTGACAAAAAACACTGAAGGGGCTTGCCGCTAGTAGCAAAGCAACCGTGGTGGACAATTAGCTGCATGTTTCCTGGGACGTAGAGGAAATTTGCATTGTAATACACTTTTCTATGAACAAGCAATTATGGTTGCGCGAGGACAGTGTAACAGACTGTGTCAATGTGGCCAGTCATCAAATAGGGCCAACGCCTCTCAATTGAACAAACCAGATAGGATGAGACCCAGGAAACCAGTGGACGAATTAAGAACCAATAATTCGTAACGCGTGAGGCATCGTGGTTCAGTGTCTCATGATTGAAAAGACGAGTGGACAGCTTCAGCGATCACCTGATTTAAGTAGACAATGCAGTCCAACTGTCTAACGCGTGACTCTTTATTGTGCACGGACTGGAGGTAAGCTATGCGTCTATTAACAATACTCGCAACCTTCACCGTTTGATTGGAGGTACCGGTCAACAGGAGCCACGTGTGAGTGAATCAATCAAGAAATCCGACGCCTCACTGATTCACTCTCAGGGACGTCCTCTGGACCGTTGGGCGGAGCACTCTAAGGAACAATGCAGTTGGCCCACTTCAACAGTAGACCTTCCCAATATACCTGCAAGAGAAACGATGCAAGTAGATATCAGTCCTCCATCAGATATGGAGGTCACAGGGAACATAGGTTACTTCAAACGCTACAAAGCCACTGGACAGGATAGGCTGTCTTCGTATTTGTAAGGATGGGGGCAAACTTTGGTTTCGGAGTTAACAAAACTCCTCCGGGTAATCTGAAATAGTGAACACATACCCAAGGAAAAGTGTGAATCGGCGATTGTGCCGATTTACAGGAAAAGTGACAGGTTCTCCTGTGAAAACCACAGAGGAATTACCTTGGAAAATATCACATCCAAAGTCATCGGCAGGATTATTCTTAACTGATTATTGAGCGCCCGAGAAATGTGTACGCGTGAGGACCGAGCCGGTTTCAGGCCCGGTCGGGGTTGTATCGACCACATATTTACTCTTCGACAAATCTTGGAGCACAGACACGTTTTCTGTAGGCCCACAATCTATGTCTTTCTTGGTCTGAAAGCGGCGTTCGATTCAGTCGACCACACAGTTCTCTGGCGCTGCCTCTCATTGAGGGTGTGCGAGAGAAATTTATTTCTCTTTTCCAACGCTTATATGCGAACAGCCGAAGCCGAGTTCGTGCTGATGGCGATCTTTCACCGGAGTTCACCGCGGAGAGTGGTGTTCGTCAGAGTTGTCACCTTTCATTCTCCCTCTTCGATTTCGTAATTGAATTGATTCTTGAGGTAGCCCTATCCTCGTGTGAGAACAGCGGCATCGATCTTTGCTCAGCCTAAGGGAGATGGCTAAAACCTTATTCCAAACCAACCATGGATGGCTTATGAGGTGTACAACGGTATGCTCACCGGCATCTGTGGCGCGGAGGTGTACCGGGCACCCAGGATGTTTGGCTTCATCCGAAGGGCGAATGAACTGAGCAATCAGTCACCAGCCCCCAGTGTGTTACGGACCCCAAGCTTCGTCCCGCTGCCTTGCGGGCTAAGCTTTGAATAGCTAGAGGCTCCGGTTGTGGATCCCTAAGAAAACCACCTGCTTTGGCTTGGGCAATCTGGCAATATCACGCCCACAAACAAACCTCCCTCCCCGATTGTACCATGTTTTGTTTGGCACACGGGTGATATATATATATATATATATATATATATATATATATATATATATATATATATAGCTTTTTTAGATAATCTAAACAACAGTGTAGCAATGTTTGGGATGCGTTCTGCACTTTCAAAATGTAAAATACGGTTGCAGGACTGGGTTAACTCTGCGTCAAACCTCTCCTTGGCAGGGGAAGTTAAGTTTTGTTACCTGGGCAGTTACATTTCACCAGGTGGACAGATATCAGATGAAGTGTCATCGCCTATACAGAAGACGCGTTTGGCTTTAGCCGGCCTCAACCATTTGTGGTGTCGACGTGGCATCCGGTTGTCAGTCAAGGATCGAGTGTACAATGTGGCAGTTAGGTCCGTTCTTTTATGCGGATCAGAAACATGACCGTTAAGAACAGAAGGTAGGCGAAGACTGTCCGTGTTCGAGCACCGATGTCTCCGTAGCATTGCCCGAGTATGGTGGGAAGGCCGAGTCAACAATACTGAGGTTAGATGCAAGGTGTTGAGAACCAAAGGTCAGTCTCTGGATCAAGTACTGAATCTAAACAGATTAAGGTGGCTGGGACATGTGTTACGCATGCCCATCGATAGACTTCCTCGGCTTGGGCTGTTCCTCGAGGCAGGTAAAAGTTGGAAGGTAAGTCGAGATGATCAATTCATGACATGGCAAAAAGGCATGAAAATCTCTGCCAGTGGACACGGTCAAGTAGGGCGTGTTAGACTACCGGGTTGGGGTCCACGTGGCCCGCTTACCAAATGTTTGGAAACATTAAGTGATAATGTAGCGGGGAATGTTGGAGCAACAGAACGACGTGAATATCAAATCGATCGGGCCAACCGACCGAGAGTGACAGACTAAAGAACAGGCAGTGAACATGTCGGAGGCGTCCCGAAGCAGATAAAAAGAGGCATACAAACTAGCAGGTCGGATGCAGCGAAATCTCAGGCAACCAACAAGATAGCCAATGTGGAGGCTGCCGGCCAGGCCGTTAGCCGGAACAACTGGACCAGCCAAACAGAAATAGTGCATAAGAGAATCAAGCTAATGGCCACAGGAGACTGCCCAGAACGCAGCCGAAATGCTCAGGCAGCCGGTGGATCAATGTTGCTGCAGTGTGGTCTGGAAAAAGGGCTGGTTCGTGGACCTGACTTGTTTGGCCGCTCAAATACAGATATCTTCACCCGTCGTTCCTTCTTCTTTACAATATGGCTAGGTGTCGCGGCCAGTGCCATAGCTGTATTAAGACTTTCTCTTAGCGATCTTCGTCTTTTACTTTTACTTTCTTGATCTTTTTCACATTATGCTTCTATTATTTTTGTCCTTTACTCGACGTTGCTGGGAGGTAGCAATCGAAATCAGAGCACAGAAGTGCAAGGTAAGTGGCTGAATATACTGAAACTGAGAAACTCTCCAACAAAAAATTCCAGGTACACTATCAAAAGTGAGGGCATTTGTCGACATCAGTAGCAGAAATTTAGGTCAAATCACCAAATTTATGGTAAAAAAACTCACAAGTTTGTGCAGTACCAACTGTTTTGCAATACTGCGCTTATCCACGGTCGGTGGGAAAGGTCGTTTGAACCGCGTATTTGAGGGGACAATCCGACGATCGTTGGCCACATGATTCAAGTATTCATCTTTTGTTTGTGGAACTCCATCGGGATTGAAATGAACAGCACTGTTTCCCGTGATTGACGGTCGAGGTCCGATAATCACATTGGCACCGGATGTGATGGCCAAGGGCTTCACCTCGGTTGAATTGGTCTGCGAAAATGCAGAATAGGGAAAATGATGACGACGGTAATGTGAGGGGGGGGGGAGGAGTGGTGAACAGGAAGAGAAGAAAGTGAAAAACAAATTCAAAGTTAGCCGGTTATGAGGACGGAGGATCTCACTGAAACGGTGAACTACGACCACACACTTAACAAGATCCGCAACATGTACAGTCGGTATAAAAAACTCGGGATCCCTTCAATTCGGTCGAAATCCTGATGTACACTCGAATTTCAGTATATTCAACTGATACTACTCTCAGAAGCCAAAAATATACGACAGACATCATTGACTAGCGCGCGCGCGAGAGAGAGAGAGTAGTATCACTTTATATAAGCTGGAACTCGACCGTATGTCCGCATTTCGACCGAATTGGAATGATCCCGAATTTTGTGGACAGGCTGTACAGACCGTAACGTAGTGCATGTCTTCAAACGAATCATCTAATCTTGTAATGTTTCTTTTAAAAAGCGGTTTTCTGAGGAGAGAATGAAAATAAAGAGTGGATGACCTAGACCATTTACATTAATTTTCAACGATTCGGCTGTAGGCCGCCACATTGGTGTGTTATTTAATATAAGCGTGGGAACACGTTAAGGCACCAATTTAATTTTGGACTAATGGAATTTCTATTTTTGTCTTTTCCGACCAAACACATAAAAGTGCAGTGAAGTAACTAACTGATGGGAATGCGGAGTCATTGAACTAGCTGTCAAAGTAGTAAAACACTCTTCAAAATGATAACCAAATGAAACGTTTTGAGTGAGAGCCAAATGTAGCAGTATTTATGTGATGCCGGGTTACACTCCGCCCTAAATCTGTACAAAATCATTCTACTACACAAGATGCACGATGCGAGAGATGCCAGAGCGCAAGTCAGAATCACTGATCAAAGAAGGGAAGATGGATGCTCAGTAGAGTGTTGAGTGCGCGTTGCCGCCACCCAATACTTCTGAAATTCAGAACGTTGAGACATTGCTGAACTGACCGATCTTCAATCTTGATCGCCGTTTTGAAAATTTTAGAACCTACGGGCGCGGAATACATGTGTAAACAACGATCTAAATCTAGCACGGGGAGGGCATGCAAATTTATATTTGTGTAATTACTTATCTGAAAAAACCCACAGAACACATTGAGAATAAACAACGTGAAGAACAAGCTCGTTTCCAGTTATTCGTACTCATACCAAAACATAACAATATATAAGACTCATCATCATCATCGTACAGCGTTAAACAGTAGGGCAAGCCCCGCTGACCACTGCCTTTCTCACCATGTTGCACGCTGAATTAGAAAGTATGAATATACAAGATGGACAGGGAGTGGACCTACATGGGTGGGAAAAGGAAAGAATGCCCCAGTAGCCAACACACGGAATACACAGTCTAACTGTACAAACGCACATCGATCAATCATTCTGATTCGATAGAAAGTGACAACACGATCTCCACTGCTCGCGGTTCGCTACCATATCCTTTAGTGTCTCGAGCCAACCGGCTGACTGGTCTTTTGAACCCCAATCATGAAGACGTGAAGCACTTACTTTTCCTAAGTCTGCTGTACGTTTTCTCATTCCTCGTTGCCACGTCATCTGTTGACCTCCACGTGGTCTCTTCCACTCCCTAGGAGCAACGGGGAATAGGACACGGTACGACAGACGTGTGTTTGCCATACGTAACACGTGCCCCAACCAACGAAGTCTACTAAGCTGGATACGCTGTGACAAAACGTTCTTCAAATTAATATCCAATGCTCGATTTCTGACCTCATCGTTGCTTACTCGGCTATTCCACCCAATCCTAGCGATACTACGTAAACATCGGTGGTCGAAAACTTCAAGACAACGAATATCTTCAGCACGCAGACTCCAAGTTTCGCAACCATACAACAAAACTGAACGCACTGCAGCACAGTATACACGACCTTTCAACTTCAGTGAAATATCGGATCGGCGCCACAAGTGCTTCAGTCCAGCGTACGCCGCTCGAGCTTTGGATATCCACGTACTCACCTCTACTACTGTGCTCCCATCCGTCGTCACGCAGCTACCGAGGTAGGTGAAGTTGTCGACAACTGCCAACACCTCCCCATCGAGCATCAAGCTCGGAATTGTTGACGTCCAGTCTTGTAACATCACCTTACACTTTGAAGGTGCAAAGCACATGCCGAATGGAGCTACAGCTCTTGCGAGATTATCTAGTGCACGCTGAGCATGTTCCGTGGATTCGAACAAGCAGACAACGTCGTCTGCGTAATCTAGGTCACATAGCTTTTCACTATCTCCTAGTTCGACGCCTTCATCCTGAAGATTTCTCAGCGCACTCTCCATTATTTCGTCCATGACGAAGTTAAAAAGGAATGGAGACAAAGGGCATCCCTGTCGAACACCACTGGTCGTTTCGAACCGACCGGATAGTTCGCCGTAAACCCTTACGAGGCCAGAAGTATGAGAATACAATGATCTCAGTAGGTTCACGAACTTCTGGGGCATACCTTTTCGATGAAGAGTACTGAAAAGCGATGTTCGATCAACTGAATCGAAGGCGCCTTTCAGGTCTAAGAAAAGCATTATTGTTGGTCGGCGGTGCGTGTGACTCATTTCAAGTAGTCGGCGAAGAGTAAAAATCTGGTCGATGCATCCTCGGCCTGGGCGGAATCCAGCCTGCTGCTCGCAGACATTCCTCTCGCGAGCCGGTGTAAGACGATGCAGCAAAATCGAAGCTAATACTTGGGTGACTATCCGAATTAAGCTAATCCCACGATAATTACCGTAGTCATTGCGTATTCCCTTCTTGAAGATGGGAACAATCAATGACTCGCTCCATAATAACGGAATACGCTCCTCGTTCCAAATGTCATGGAGCGAGACGGTAAGTGATTTTGTCAAAGTATCTCCACTCAGTTTGAAAAGAACTGGGGGAAGTTCGTCGGGACCTGCCGCTTTCCCCCGCCTTAGTGATCGAATGCATGACTCTGCTTCTGATGGGGGCTCAAGTGATACCACCCAAGCAGTATCAGTTGCTGACGCGGGAGTAACTACACTAGCGTGCGGCCAGCTAAACTGTTCCTTGAAGTACTCGGTCCATCGGTCAAGCCTTTGCTGTTTCCCATGGATGGGTTCTCCATTTCTATTTCAAATCGTTTCACTGACCTGAGTTCGCCGTCCACCGGTGTCACGAGTAAGCTTGAACAGTCTTTGACTGTTACCTGAAGCAGCTGCTATTTCCATTTCTTCGGCTACCTTGACCCACCAATTTTCGCGATCATTCTTAAGGCTTTTCGTAACTTGTCTTTGCAGCTTTCTCCGCATCTTATTCATCTCTTTACGGTTCGAGAGCTGACGCTTTTGCTCCATTATACTCAGCGACTCTTGCGAGATCCAGTGCCTTTGGTGGACAACGGATCGAGGACTACAGGCGAAACCTGCTGCAACGTGCATCGCCTGTGTGATATGAGCCCAATGCTCATCTACATTACTGTTCTCCGTGGATCCTAGCTCATGTTCTAACTTCTGCTCATAACGGGTGCGTACTTCTGGATCACACAAACGTTGCACGGCTAATCGGGTTTGCGGTTTGCGACGATGACCATGGAGCTGGAGAGATAATCGCATTAAAACTAAGGCATGGTCCGACTCTACGTACGTGGACCAGTAAGATCTACAGTTCTGAACAGAACTGCGCCATCGGTAGCTTACGGCGATATGGTCAATTTGACTCAAAGTACCTGTAGAGTTAGAGCGCCATGTCGCTGTTCGACGCGAGCTGTGTCGGAAATTTGTGCTAGACAAGAACAATCGATTGTCTGCACAAAACTGGAGAAGCATATCCCCGTTATCTGTACGCTCAGCAGGTAAAGCACAACGCCCACCTAAACAGGCTTCTGACACACTAAGTTTGCCAACTTGTGCATTGAAGTCACCAGCTAGCACTACAATGTCGGGACCTTTACTGCTGCGAACGAGAGTGGCGAGAGCATCATAGAACTCATCTTTCTGCAAGTCTGCGCTACAGTCCGTTGGGGCGTACACCGAGATCACAAACAAATTGCGCTTAACACAACTATCCTTTCGGACGCCAACTGACCCTTGGAGTCTCACAGCACATAAACGACTGTTAACAGGGATCCAGTCTGATAGGGCAGCCTCAGCCTTGTCAGTCAAGACAATTCCTACACCACGTTGACCCACAGCTCTAGCTGCTTTGCCTCGAGGTGCGCAGAATATACCTCGATGAGATACCAGGAGCAGTTAGTTGAATCACACTGCTCAAATCCTGGATACGCGTTTCGCTTAAGCAGCAGACATCAATCTTCAGAGAATTTATTGTGAGGGCTAGGCACGCCTGTTGACCGGCCTGCATGAGTGTACGCACGTTGAAGGAGCCGAGATTCAGAGGCTGACGGGGCTTGAGAAAATGTGAGTTACCAGACAGAGGATTATTCCCGATACTATTTGACAGTGAATCGTTGCGAGTATCGACCGTGTTATCAGTGGGAGCATTATGGGTGGATAGATGGGGCAAAGAGGGATGGTTAGGGACAGAAGACAAAGACTGAATAACAGAGAGGGAACTGTGAGCAGTAGCACACTTATCACTACCCACCCCGCTCGATGCAATGGGCAGCGCGGTCCTGATTATCCTGCACGACGACCGATGCAGTATGGAATTCTTTGTATTCGTGCAGCTCATGGGAGATGTTGGACGGGTACTGCTAGGGTGTCCAGCCACAAAGCAGGAGAACGATTAGGGTCCTCATCCAAAGCCTTTAGTTCTAACAAGAACCTATCCGCAAGGCAGCGGGATGGCTTAGTGGAAGCCCATTTGCTTGGATCAATTATTCTTCCACTGGTTTTTCCGACTGAGTTGCCAGCTCAAATCAACCCCCAACCTGGAGGACCAGGAAACTGAACTTTGTCTGACCTCTACCCATTGACCTGTCAGGTATGATTGCATCTCCGGCTTAAGGAAGCCATCCTGTATAGCTCTTTGGGTCATAGAGGCGCGCAAGCCATCACACCACGTCAAGGTGCAGTCTCGTCGTGATGGAAGAATGACAATCCAAATCTGTCTCTGCACGTGTGTGTGTGCATGTGAAATTGATCACAGTGTGTAATGTTCAAGCGGTTGCACGTGTTCGGGACCATTCTACACTGTGATCAATTTCACATGCACACACGCACGTGCAGAGACAGATTTGGATTGTCATTCTCCGTTCTCATTTTGTGAGTCTTATTTATTGTTATGTATTGGTGTGAGTATGAATAACTGAAAACGAGCTTGTTCGCCACGTTGTTTATTCTCAATTACTTATCCAACTGTATTACAACCCTCACTCACCAAGGCTGTGAATTGCATTTTGACGCGAACCCTGAGAGATGGAAAAGATGAAGGTAGGGAATAGCGTAACTTACTGCAGACGGAGCTTCAAGAGATGGAAAAAATGATGACAACTTGATTCGACGTTTCCGTTCGGTTTCTTCTATGAGCTCACTGAAAGATGCATCATCTTCTGTAGTGTTGTTTGCCAAATATCGATCCAGATTGACTGCAGTTGGGTCGGCTGCAATGTAAGCATAGATAAAGGAAAGTTGAAGCCTATTTCGATGGGGTCAAGCCGGTTAAGAATGTTTGATGCAATAACTTCTGGGTCGATTCACTGACTGCCTGATTAAGTAGCTGAGTGAATAAATGAATGAGCGCGATGAGTGAGCAGTTAGAAGTATGTATGCTCACCTCGTTCCGGATTACGAGAGTCAGATTTCGACCACCTAGATGTGGTTGAACGTTGGGACGCATCTGCCACGGGCAGTCTGTTTGAATTCTGATGCATAGTAGCCAAATCAGGGAAATAATCCCGTTGAACGATTGTTTCTAGATGCTGTTCAGATGCATCGGTAAATATGAAACAAAAGTGAGAAAAGAAGGGAGCACATTCATATGTGAACACTCAAATCCAGAAGTGCATTTGCACACCAACAGTTTTAGTGTCGAAATCGTAAAACTGCAAATGGGACAAGTGCATATATATATATATATATATATATATATATATATATATAATATATATAATATATATAATATATATATGAACTGAGCTTTTTAAATAGTGGGATCTAGTCGATAAGGAAATTCTGTGAACCTAAGGGTGACACTAGTCAAGACACTGAGCCATATCCTCCAACGCATCAAACCACTGATTCATTATACAGCTTGAACGCTCAACTCACCATTGAAAACCATGGAAGCACTGTACAGCTGATTCATCCTTGTTGGGAATCATCACACTTTACTTCACTTCATATATTGACGACTCTTGCTCATTTTACAACCACTTTAAGGCTCAACAAAACATTGCGCGTCGGGAAATCCTATCCGGAGACGTGACACATGTCCCAACCACTTAGCATGAGGCATAACCTCAATTCTTAGGATCATGCTTGACACATATACCTAGTGGTGTAATGGACTCGTAGAAAGTACACCAACTATGCTGCAAAGCTTCAGTTTAGTTCATTGTCCCAGTGTGATCCTCTGTCTATCTTAAACAACTGCATGCAGCCGTTACTAATTGCTTCGTAGAAAATTACAAAAAACGAAGACAAATTAGCCTCTAGGCTAACAGGCTATCTCCCTCGTCGTGTTAAGGAGCGCACTGACGTCCTTCCGATTCTTCTGAGTGATCTTTTTGGTTTTCCGAGTTAACAAAAATATCACTGACATCTGGAGACTATCCGCAATGATATCGTTCTATCGTACGTACGTCGGCGATGCTCGAGACATTTGAGCAGCTTCTATTATTAATGTTGTTCCTGAGTACAGATGCATAGAAGTTTTCGTATCGATGGCCGAGCTCCACCTTAGACATCGAGTGAGGTAGCCAGTGATCCACATTCATCCGGCTCGTTACCACACCTGACCAATTGGGACCTTATGTCGTACTCCATCACTCCAAGTTTCAGGGTCTCGTTGCCGGTTATCCCTAACAACTCAGTGAGCCTTTGTGGCCATGACGTGTATAGCCCTTCTGTTGAACTCATGCGAATGCGTGCAATGAAGAGAAAAATTGTAGTGCCAGTGGTCTGCTCTAGATGTATACAGCGCAAGCACGACAGATTTAAAATAACGTGTTCGGTAGCCTCGACAAATCAGCGCTTTCCATTCTACTTTCCTAAAGAGGTGTAAACCTACAAACCACTATGACCCTGGAAAGGACACACCAGTGAACAAACACTGAGAGAAACGGTTTACCGGTCTAAAGACCTCCACAAAATGGACGTAAGAGTGGAATACCTGGGGTTTCTCTCGACGTTGGGAGATCATCGCACTTTATTGGGAAGCTATCGCCCACTTAAACTGGGCGGCCCAAAGGATGCTGTCCCGTTCACGTTCCGCTTGCTCCATCGGGTGCATGAGGCTAAGGACTGAATCGAAAAAGCGGGTCGATAAGAAAGTACCAGCAAAGGCAAGACAGACTGAGTGCATCAATCAGGTCTCATGTGGCAGACCAGTTGTTCCTTCACAGGTTTTTCGATCACTTTCCCGTACTGGGTGAACGGCCCACTGCCTTGTGGGTGAGACTTTTGAGTCAAAGGCTCCCGTTAGCGTTCCCAGAGAAAATCCTGCGGTGTGGGCAGCCGCGAAGTATTATTTACTCAGAAGAATCTAGTAGTCCCTTGAGAAAAATTTCTTATCTCTCTGCTCTGCATCAGGACGTCACTTAGTCTGAAATGAAATCCCGTTTTGTTCTGTAACTTATTTTGGCGGCATTTTTTGACTGAAAAGCATTGTACAACTATGCTCAAGCTGATATATATATATATATATATATATATATATATATATATATATATATATATATATATATATATAACAATTCTAAATGGACACTAAAGGCCACAACGAGTCGTAACCGAGAACCTGCAGCTCCTGCGGATTCCAGATATGCTGAAGCACGGTGATACCTTAAACACCAATTGATTCGTAGCCTAAGAACCGACCGTGACCAGTGGTGGATTGTGAACTGTAGAGACACAGAAAATGCTGCGGCCATCAGTAACAATCGCAATGCTTCCCGTCTAACTAGCAACATCGGTCGACGAAAGCCAGGCGTTATTGAACTGATCAAACAGGCGAACGGTTTGCCGATTCAAACTCAACAGCGTCGTACAGTTCGATGGGCGGAACATTTCGAGGGGCAGCATAACTGGCCTCTATCCAGGACAGCCATGATAAGTAGCACTGTAGCTCGTGCTACGGTTGTAAGTGCCAGTCCTCCGTCGGAAACGGAGGTTCTTCGTGAGACAGGCTACATTACACGACATAAGGCTACAGACAAGATGGGTTACCTCTGTATGTTTTCAACGACGGTGATTCAACACTGTTGCTGGGGTTGATAAAATTCTTCCGCTTGGTAGGGGATAAGTAACAAGTTCCAAAGAGTTGAAATGAGTCGCTGACCGCAGCGATTTACAAGGTGTGACATTTTTCCACCAGGGAAAAGTTCAATACCACTATCTCCACATGACAAAAGCGCGGTCTCCAGGACCATATCAATCACGAAGTTAAATAGAAGAGGAAGAAAGGAGTAACCCTGACGTCTACCACATCTCGTGGTGAACTCGGGTGAAAGATCGCCATGACTACAATTTCGGCTTCTGCTGTTCATGTACAGGAGCTTTATGATGGAAATGAGTTTTTTCTGACACACCCTTAAACAAGAGGTAGCGCCAGAGAACTGTAGTCGACTGAGGCGAAGATCTCCTTAAGATCAGGAAAAACGGAGATGTTGTACCCACGGAAGTTGTGTGTATGTTCTGAAATTTGTTAAAAAGTGGGTATGTAAATAACACAACCTCGGCCAGGTCTAAACCCGGCTTGATTCTTACGTGAGCACTGTTCGTGAGCGTGTGATAAGCGGTGGAGAATAACATCAGTGAGGAATTTGAAAGTGATACTAACCAGACTTATGCCCCTGTGGTTTTCACGGGAGGACTAACCAGAAACGTTGCTCAATGTGTGTAAGTTTAACGTTATTCGAAAAGAAGTTTCAATGTTTTGGTTTAGGACCTGAGGTTTTGTCAAGAGAAAGTCACGAGAACCATCTCATGCAGTACATGCTAGATGTTAGTTCAAAATGAGATGAATCGAACTGGGGAAAAAATCATCTCCATAAGATCTGTATAACTATCAAAAATGCTAAATACAGAAACAAATTGAAGGCCGAAGTTACTCACTTGCATGTATTCATCCTCTTCCCGAACAGTTTGTATTACCACACGGCCCTGAATAGGGCTGTAGGTGGCTAGTTTTTTCTCACCATCTAGGTCTGTAACCAATTTGGATGCCACTGGATCCATGATACAGCTAGAAATCAAGGGAGTATTTGGTATAAAATAAGCAACAAGACAAAAAAGTATGTAGAAAAGTAGCCCAGTTCTTGGTTATGTATGTAGGTATGGAACCAACACCTTACTTGTAGATTTGAATACAATAAATACGCCCAAGATTAGATACAACATCGGCACGCATTACAGGGGGGGGGGAAACCTCACACTCACGAACATCCGCGGTCTGAATCACAATCTCGAGTCTGTACATATATATATCAAGCAATTACTTGCAAGTAGTGTATGGAATGACCTGAGGTTTGTGCGTGAAACGTGGAGTCCAAAGGACAGTCAGCCAGACAAAGATCCATCAATCCCGCACACTACTTGCAAGAAATTGCGTGATGTATATAGAAACGGATTGTGTTAAGTGTGACAACGTCAGTGTATAACTAGGTTTCTCTTTTTCGCCGGTTGCAGGGATGTACTCTGTTCATTGTTGTACTCGAATGATCGGAAATGAGTGGAGTTGGTTCCTCGAGGGTGGTAGCGTATCTATTCATGAATTCGTTTATTTCTCTAGCGGTCTCTGGGCCGCCCAGAGCAGCGACGTGATCCGTGGAGGACAGCAAATCTTGTAATTGTTTCGGTTTGGCTTTCGTCGATGACTCGGTCCCTTTGAGTGCTAGCCGGCAAAGTGACAATGTTTCTTTGTCATGTGCATGCACACTGTTGGCGTACTGTGAGTTGCATATGACCAGCTCCACCAGCGGATCGTATTTTGAAAACCTACCGTGTCGCTTCGGAAGGACAGGGCCCGCAACAGTCAACCAGGATGGCAGTGATGTTCCGGTGATTGAACGGTCAGTGTATCAGAATGATTGTTCATGTAAGATGCTATTGGTTGCAATGCACAACCAATGCAGAGAGTCCAAAAGTACCGATTCCCAATGTCTAAGTGGAAGACCTCTGGTTTTTAGGGCAAGGCGCATGGTTGTCCACAATGTGCCGTAAGGCTTTCAGATTGCCCATTAGACTGCGTGTTATGGGTTGTTGTGTGGAGTACCGCTATTCTGTTGTCGTGTAAAAAAAATCGTGAGTTTTGTGGACATGAATGATGCGCCGTCATTGGAATGGATGAACACAGGAGTACCAAAAATGGAAAACAGTTGAAAGAAACACTTTATAACGGTGGATGTAGACATGTCTGAGCGGAGAAATGCAAAAGGAAAACGAGAATATTTTTCTACAATTTTTGATACCGATTGTGAGTGCAAGGATGAGGCCTTTGAAATCAGTAACTAATCTCCCAAAGGGTTGCGTGGCTATTTTAATCATTCTGAAGGGTCGACACGAAATTTTGGTTCAAGCTCAGAATAGACCCGACAGTGAGAGGTAACGCAGCGGGCATTCTTGACAAAAAAACGGTAGGTCTTTTGATTAAACGAAGTGGATCATCCTCGCGATACCTGGGTGAAAAAACGAATTATGAAGTTCTCTCAGCTTCCCTGTGTCCACGATTGTTGCACAAACGTTGCGGGTAAGGGTGTCAGCCACTGTTATTCTTGCCGGGTCTTAGATTACATCGTAGCTGTATTCAGACGGGTTAATTGTCCACTGCTGGGTTTTGTAGTTTTTGATTTTATCTTTTTTGTTTCGTCGTACATAAGGGCGACTGATTGTTGGTCTGTAATTAGTCTGAAATGTCGGTCAAATAGAAAGTGCCGCCATTTTCACACCGCTTCCAAGATAACGCATGCCTTTTTTCGACTGCCGAATGATGTTTCTCGCTAGGAGTCAATGTACGGGAGAAGAAGGCAACTAGTCGGTTGTTTTTGGCTGTGATGCGGCAACAGCAATGTCAGGGGCGTCGATTTCAGCTCCTAGTTGTGTGTCGTAGTCCACTGTGACAACTGTAGCATTCTGGATGTGCTTTTAAAGGTTTCGAGAGCGACCCCTGCAGGTCCACTCACTATCCATCTTGTATATTCATATTTTCTAACTCAACGTGAAACATGGTGAGAAAGGCAGTGATCAGTGGGGCTTGCCCTATTGTTTAACGCTGTACGATGATAATGATGATAAAAGCGACTTAAACATATCCTAGGATCACAAATGTACTGTTCCTCACCACTGGATTAATCTTGTCGGAAATGGATGGAATCCATTATGAATAGTAAGGAAACATTCCCCTTATTTGTCGTTGTGCTTTTGCATTCTGTGGAGGTCGCAATTCCTGTATACACGATGTTCTTTCGGAGTCCGGTTTATGTACCCCCTTTACGGACTAGGAAACCTAGAAGACGGATCTCTGTGGATTAAGTAGTGGTTTTGACTTCATTGGGTGCAATTTTATTCCGTTTGACCGTTTGGAGAAAAGCATTAAAACTATGGTCGTGTTCATCTTGGGTTTGTCCGCAGATGGTACCGTTATCGATGTATGCAAATGTATCACAGATACCTTCGTTTTTGATTATTTGGCCGGTCGTCCATTGGAAACAGGTGATACCATTCGTCACGCCGAAAGGGATGCACCGGAATTGGGAGGGATTACCGCAAGCTTTAAACGCTGTGTGGTTTCTCTGCCCCGACTATTGGGATTCGGTGATAAGCACTCTTGAGGCCGAGAATGCTGTATAATTCGTACCGTGAAATGCCTTCGACCATTTTATCAGGTCGTGGTAAGGGATACGCATCCAAGTAGGTAAAACGACTAATGGTGTGACTATAATCAACCACCATTCGCTGTTAGCGGTTAACGTTCCTTGTTGCGAGCACCTGGGGTCTCCATGGGGAAATCGAGGGTTCGATGAAACCGTCTCTCAGTAGGCGATCGACTTCGGGGCGTAAAAGTCGTTCGTCTTCTGGGGTGTGGCGCCATGATTTGATTGCGATTGGTCTGCAATCCGAGGATAAGTTGGGGAATAACGGTGATTCTGTTTTGGTGGCGGGTAGTCCAACAAGAGAGTGCCTCGCTGGTCGCCAAAAGAGTACTGATGATTGTATGTGAGAAAGGCAGTGGTCAGTGGGGCTTGCCCTACTGTTTAACGCTGTACGATGATGATGATGATGATGATAAGCAGTTCGGGGCTGCGGCTACAGACATGCTGGATAGTAAGGGGTAGCGGGCAGAATTCACATGGTGTTTTGTGGGCTTGGATTTAAAAAACACGTTGGAAATGGCCCAGTTTTTTACGTTTTACAAGCTGCTTACCGGGATGGACACTTAGAACGATAATTTTAGTTGTGTCCACAAAAGTAGCATGTTTGGTCAGTGGCTGCTAGAACAGATGTGCTGGAAGGAGTAAGGGACATGACAGATATGCATGAACTGAAGGGGATTGAGCAGTAAGAGAGTGATTGATTAGTTGTGTATGGTTGTGACTGTTTATGAGCCATTTTGAGAGATCTGGTAAGTTCGTATGCCTCGTCAAGGCTTAATTCGTGTTGTCCTAGAAGCTTTTCTCGGACTGTCGACCGGTGATTAGGGCGTCCCGTATGGATTCGTTTGTATATTGCAATGCGGTAACTGCTTTGAAATCAAAATCCTTTGGGAAGTACTCAAGTTTATGCAAAAACTGATAAAGGTTCTGTCTGTTTTATTGCTTACAAGTCGCCAGAAAATGCCGAGGGCATACCACGTTTGTAAGGTCGAAGGTAAGTTTTCTCGGGTGGACACCAAAGCACTTGGACCGAACAACAGAAAGATCCATGTTATTAGTCAAGTAAATTGTTGTGAACGCGGTAGCGGCAGACTAGGAGCAGCGAATCAAAGAGCGTTAATGAGTACTTTAATTGAGTAATAACAAGCGTATGGTGGGTGGGCCGTAAACACAATTAATGATGGGCTTTACACAATACAGCGGATGGTAATACCATGATACTGTGGTCTCTAGCCTTGAAGGGATGCGGTTTCATACGGTACAACCGTTTCAGCTGTGAGGAAGAATAACGGTCGTGTCGGATGTACAAGGTTCCTGCGGGGCCGAGTGGTTTAGACCGTTTGCTTACCGCCTCGGAGGTCCGAAGTTCGAATCCCAACCATCACCGGTTACTTTGGTGGAAGACAGTAATCCACTGTCGTCCGGATCGTTACCACACCTGATCTATTGGGACCTTAAATGGTTCTTCGCCACCCCAAGTCTAAGGGTTCGGTTACCGGCTATCCCCAATAGTGAAGTCGGCCCTCGTGGCTATGGGATACATACCGCTTCCACTGCACTCATGCGCAAGCATGTAATAAAAAAATAAGAGGACAGGGAGTGGACCTACAGAGGTGGGAAGGGGAAAGAATGCCCTGGTAGCCAACACACGGAATACACAGTCTAACTGTACAAACGCACATCGACCAATCATTCTGATTTGACAGAAAGTGACAACACGATCGCCACCGTTTACAGTTCGCTAACATATCCTTCAGTGTATCCAGCCAAATGGTTGACAGGTCTTTTGGACCCCAATCACGAAGACGTGAGACACCTACTTTTTCCAAGTTCGCTGTACATTTTCTCATTCTTTGCTGTCACGTCATCTGTTGACCTCCACGCGCCTCCTTTCATTACCGAGGAGGAGGAACGGAAAACAGGGCACGGTGCGGTAGACGAGTTTGCCACACGCAACAAGTTTCCCTCTAACCTTGAATATACGCGTGATCACTGTCATGTTTATTTACTATTTTCTACCTACCTTAGTATTAGTACTGTTGTTCTATCAAATCTCTGCTTTGTTGTTTTCAGATCGTACCGTTCAGTTGTATGTCAAATAAAGCCTAAATTCTAGGCCTCTGTCTTCTGCTTGCCTCAACCACTCGGATTTCGTAACTACATACATATCAATTTATTTGACATACACCGTCTCAAAATGGAGCGCTATCTACGTCCTGAACGATTCGACGCAGATCCAAACTCGACTATTTCTTCAAAAATTTGGCGTCACTGGCTCTGTACGTTTGATAGATTTCTCGCCAAAGTTGGTGTAGACGATTCCGAGAAGCTTGATTTCCTATACAACTATGTCTCTCGGACCATATACGATTATGTGCCTGAATGTATTGCATACAACGATGCCATCGAAGTCCTTGAAAAATTGTTTATCAAGCCGCCCAATGAGGTCTTTGCACGCTACGTACTCGCAACATGCAAACAGGAAACGGGGCAGGATTTCAACCAGTTCTACCAAAAACTAAAATCCTTAGCAAAGGATTGTAACTTCCGGGCCGTGACAGCCGAGCAAAATCAAAACGACGCTATTCGAGACGCTTCCATAAGTGGGATGCAGTCGAACGTTGTCCGACAGCGACTCCTTGAAAATAAATCCCTGGACCTACAAACTGCTCTAGAATTAGCCCGATCGCTCGAAATGGCCCAACAACAATCCAGCGCCTTCCAGACACCATCAGTATCGTATACGGCTTCGGCGTCAACACCCACTGCATCAACTGATAATTGTCCCTCTGACCACAGAGAAGGTAGCAACTTATTCATGGAAACGTCTGCGGCGTTGAAAACCAAGTGTTATTTCTGTGGAAATGACAGACATCCTCGATTCAAATGCCCTGCTAAGGATGTAGTTTGCAGTAACTGTGGAAAGAAAGGACACTTCAAACGTGTCTGTCGGTCACCACCGGAGAAACGCATAGTCTCTGCCACAACACCTGTACTCTCTACCATTGTCGCCGCCTCGCCTCCGAATTGCCTTTTAAATGCGCTAACAACGATTACTGTGAACAAGATCCCTATGGAAGCTCTGATAGATACGGGGAGTTCCGACAGCTACATCTCTGAATCCGTGGTACAACGTCACCGTCTCAAAATCATACAGTCATCCAGCGTTATCGCCATGGATTCCACAAGATTAATCAGTCAAACGAAGGGATACTGTTTTGTTAACATATGTCTCAAGGATAATTCGTACAACAACTTCAAACTCTCTGTGCTCCCTCATCTGTGTGCGGATGTATTACTGGGGCACGATTTCTTGAAATTCCACAGGACAGTTGAGATTCCATTCAGTGGCAGTAAACCAACTCTCTCCCTTTGCAGTGTGACAGCTTCACGTATTGAACCTCCTTCTCTTTTCGGGAATTTGGTACCAGATTGCAAGCCTATCGCAACTAAATCACGACTCCACACTCCTCAATCGGAAATTCAGCGACTTCTGAGGAATGGCATCATTGAGACGTCAACGTCACCCTGGCGCGCTCAAGTCCTTGTTACAACAAACGAAAGACACAAGAGGCGCATGGTAGTTGACTACAGTCAAACTATCAATCGATACACGTTATTGGACGCTTATCCTCTGCCCAGAATCGATGACATGGTATCTAAAATATCCCGATATTCCGTTTTTAGTGCATTGGACCTACGAAGCGCATATCATCAAATCTCCATAGAAAAACAAGACAGGCCATACACTGCTTTTGAAGCCTGTGGGAATTTATATCAATTCTGCCGGATACCGTTCGGAGTGACGAATGGTGTTGCATGTTTTCAGCGTGCTATCGACAAAATTATTCGCGAAGAAAACTTGAGAGGAACGTTCGCCTACATCGATAATATAACTGTGTGTGGCACAAACAAAGATGATCACGATAAGAATCTTACTAACTTCCTTAATGTTGTGGAAAAATACGGACTTACTCTGAACGAAGAAAAGAGTATCATCGGTACGAAAGAACTTAAAATCTTGGGTTATGAAGTTTTACATGGTCTGATGAAGCCCGATCCTGAAAGATTACGACCCCTTCAGGAACTACCTCCTTCAAAAGATATAAAATCTCAGCGACGAGCTATAGGTTTATTTTCATACTATTCTCAGTGGATACCACGCTTCTCGAATAAGATTCATCCACTGGTCCATAACCACGTATTCCCCCTACCAGACGATGTCAGAGTGTCATTTGAAAGACTTAAGAGCGAGCTCGAACGTGCCGTCGTCACCACTGTCGATCCCGAGATGCCATTGATCGTTGAAACAGATGCCTCGGATATAGCTATATCAGCCACACTGTCACAAAATCATAGGCCGGTCGCGTTCTTTTCCCGGACCCTGTCTTAAAGCGAAAAGCATCACTCATCCGTAGAAAAAGAAGCAAACGCTATTGTGGAGACTATCCGGAAGTGGAGACATTATTTGCTGGGTACACATTTTCGACTGATCACGGGTCAAAAGTCGGTCGCCTTTAAGTTCAACTCCCGACACCGTGGGAAGATCAAAAATGATAAGATTCAGAGGTGGCGAATCGAATTATCGTGCTTCACTTTTGACGTCATTTATCGCCCCGGTCGTGAGAATGTCGCAGCCGACACACTGTTTCGCAGCTTCTGCTCCGCGTCTACGTCACTCAAAGAATTACACGACTCACTCTGTCACCCGGGTGTTGTCCGTATGCTTCATTTCGTCAGGACGAAGAATCTACCATACTCAGTCGACGATGTGAAATCTGTCACTGGTGGCTGTACACTTTGTGCCAAATGGAAACCACAGTTTTGCAAGCTACCTACCGGAAGTCTGATCAAAGCCACTTCGCCATTTGAAAGATTAAACATTGATTTCAAGGGGCCGCTTCCCTCAATATCCAAAAATCGGTACCTATTAACTATCATAGACGAGTACTCCAGGTTCCCGTTTGCTTATGCTTGCTCAGACCTGTCGACCACCACAATCATTCGTTGCCTTTCCCAGTTGTTTTCGATTTTCGGTATGCCGTCCTACGTCCATTCGGATAGGGGTTCTTCTTTCATGTCTGAAGAACTAAAGAACTTCCTCCACCGCAAGGGTATCGTAACCAGCAGAACGACGGCCTACAATCCTCAGTCAAACGGACAAATCGAGAGACTCAATGGAACCCTCTGGAGAACCATTGTTCTTGCAGCCCAGTCAAGAGGACTGCCATGCACCCAGTGGGAGGATGTTCTTCCCGACGCACTCCACTCCATCAGGTCACTACTGTGCACTGCAACAAATGAAACACCACATGAACGATTATTCAATTATCACCGTAAATCAACATCCGGGATCTCAATACCTACCTGGTTGAGTAGTCCAGGACCGGTCTTGATGCGTCGTTCTGTAAGATCAACAAAATACGACCCCTTGGTCGATGAAGTTTAACTGATTGAATGCAACCCGAAATACGCTCATGTTCGTTTCCCCGACGGACGGGAAGACACTGTCTCTGTACATCATTTGGCACCTAAAAGCCAAGTATCAGAATCACCGAAGACCGTGGAATTTGTCGAAAATCAACCTCCGACTCTAAATGATGACTATCAGCCTTCACCCGACACCATTCGTAATCCCCTTGATGCACAAGAGTCCACAGACACCCCCTCTTCTCACACACCAACATCAGAGTCGTACATTACCGAATCCAGTACACACCCCTTAGTAAAAGCACAGCAACGAGTTCATCCCTATAATCTAAGAAATAGGGAAGCATGAAACAACTCCGACACAAACGTTCTCAATCGAAATAGTTCGTGGGGGTGAATGTCATGTTTATTTACTATTTTCTACCTACCTTAGTATTAGTACTGTTGTTCTATCAAATCTCTGCTTTGTTGTTTTCAGATCGTACCGTTCAGTTGTATGTCAAATAAAGCCTAAATTCTAGGCCTCTGTCTTCTGCTTGCCTCAACCACTCGGATTTCGTAACTACATACATATCAATTTATTTGACATACACCGTCTCAAAATGGAGCGCTATCTACGTCCTGAACGATTCGACGCAGATCCAAACTCGACTATTTCTTCAAAAATTTGGCGTCACTGGCTCTGTACGTTTGATAGATTTCTCGCCAAAGTTGGTGTAGACGATTCCGAGAAGCTTGATTTCCTATACAACTATGTCTCTCGGACCATATACGATTATGTGCCTGAATGTATTGCATACAACGATGCGGCCAGAAGTGTGAGAGTACAATGACCTCAGCAGACTCACGCACTTCTGAAGCATACTTTTTCGATGAGGAGCACTGAACAGCGGTGTTCAGTCCAACTGAATCGAAGGTGCCTTTCAAGTCCAGCAAAACCATTATTGTAGGACGACGGTGTGTGTGTGTGTGTGTGTGTGTGTGTGACGCGTTTCAAGTAATTGACGAAGAGTAAGATTCTGGTCGATATATCCTCGACCTGGGCGGAATCCGGATTTTTGTTCGCAGGCTTTCCTCTCGTGAGCCGGTCTCAGGCGGCACGGCAAAATCGAGGCTAACACCTTGGTGACTATCGGAATTAAACTGATCCCACGATAATCACTAGTCATTGCGTATTCCCTTTTTGAAGATGGATACAATCAATGACTCGCCCCATAATAATGGAATACGCTCCTCGTTCCAGGTGTCACGGATCAAAGTAGTAAGTGGTGTTATCCGCGCGTCATCAACCATTTTGAAAAGAACTGGAGGAATTTCGTCAATACCGGCCGCTTCCCCACGCTTTAGTGATCGAATGCTTGTTTCTACTTCCACTTCTGATGGAAACTCAAGTGATACTTCTCAAGGCATCGCAGTCGTTGAGGTCGGAGTAGCTACATTAGCGAGCGGCCAGGTAAACTGCTCCTTGAAATATTCGGCCCAACTATCCAGCCTTTGCTGTTTGCCATGAATAGGCTCTCCATTTCTATCGCATATCGTTTCACTGACAGCGGTTTGCCGCCCACCGGTGTCGTGAATAAGTTTGAAAATTGTTTGACTGCACAGGATTGTCGTCCGGTAATTGAGTGATTTGCAGATAAACGAAATCCGAGTCTCAAGGCAGAGAACAGAAGCTCACTTTACTACGTGTACTCTAGGTCAAACTACCAAACAATAACAACAACATACCTCAAATCGTGGTCAAACCGACCACATAATCAAAACAGTTAATGAAGGCTTCAAACGCCCAGGCAACAATAGACAGGAAACGCTCGAGACGGCAATGCAGGATCGGGTCAAATGGTTTACGGAGAAGCTCCTTATTTATGGAGTGGGATGGGATTTTAACCGATCAACGGTCAGAAGATATATATGTATGAGGACGAGTGGGCAGAGGAGTACGGGGTACGCATATCTGATGAGCGGCAACAACCGCGAAACCGGTCGTGTGCTTCCAGGGAAGTTGTGTCCACACGCTTACATACTACTTACCATTAATATATATATATATATATATATATATATATATATATATATATATATATATATATATATATATATATATATATATATTACGACGACTTCGGATCAAGGAAGGTGCCATCGCAACAACAATTACAAAATAGGGGAAGGGGCGTACAATACAGTAAAAAGACCGTGAGTTCAGCTGAGTTCAGTTTACTCAACCACCAACCTCGCACTTCTGTGTTCTGGCTTCGGTTGCTACCTTCTAGCTTCGTCCATTAGAGGGCAAAAAGTATAGAAGCATAGTGATAAAGATTCAAAAAGTCGAAGTAACAAGGGGGAATTGGGACGACAAGGAAAGAGTTCGGATGCAACTACGCCACCGACCGCGACACTCAGCCATGTCACTTAATGTCTTCAACCATTTAGTAGGCGGATCACTTGGACCCTAACCTGGAAGTCTAACAAGTCCTACTTGGCCAAGTCCACTGGTCAAGGTTTTCATACCTTTTTGTCATGCCATGGACGGACCACCTCAACCTATCTTCCAACCACCACCTGCCTCAGAGAACAGCGTACACCGAGGAAGCCTATCAGTGGGCATCCGTAACACATGTCCCAACCACTTTAACCTGTTTAGGTTCAGCGCTTGATCCAGAGACTGACCTCTGGTTCCCAACACCTTACGCCTAACCTCAGCATTGCTGATACGGTGTTCCCACAATACCCGGGCAATGCTACGGAGACAGTCTTCGCCTATCTTCTATCCTCAACGGCCATGTTTCTGAACCGTATAAAAGAACGGACCTTACCACCGCGGTGTATACTCTACCCTCAACAGACAATCGGATGTCACGCCGACGCCACAGATGACTGAGGTTGGCAAAAGCCAAACGCGCCTTCTGTATAAGCGACGACACTTCATCCGATATCTGTCCACCTGGTAAGATTTAACTTTCCGGGTAACAAAATCTATCCACTTCAGTTGGAGTTTCTCCGGCCAACACAAGGTTCGGTGTTGAGCCAACCCATTCCTGCAACAGCACTTTACACTTTGAAGGTGCAAAACGCATCCCAAACATTGCTACACAGTTGTTTAAGATATCTAAAAGAGCTTCCAACTTACCTGGATCTTCATTCAGAAGGACAAATATCGTCCGCGTATTCCAAATCAGAAAGGTTACTGGTTGAGCAAAGATCGATGACGCTATTCTCACACGAAGGTAAGGCTATCTCAAGAATCAATTCAATCACGAAATTGAAGAAAAAGGGTAACCCTGACAAACATCACTTTCCGTAGTGAACTCGAGGGAAAGATCGTCGTCAGCACGAACTCAGCTTCGACTGTTCGGACACAAGCATTGGAAAAGAGAAATAGATTTCTCTAACACATCCTTCAGTGAGAGGCAGCGCCAGAGAACTAACTCAACGTGCAAAATGGTGAGAAAGGCAGTGGTCAGTGGGGTTTTCTCTACTGTTTAACGCTGTACGATGGTGAGCGCCAGAGAAGTGTGCGGTCGACTGAATCAAACGCCGCTTTCAGATCAAGAAAGACAGATTGTGGGCCTACGGAAGATGTGTCCGTGCTCTAAGGTTCGTCGAAGAGTAAAGACGTGGTCGATACAACCCCGACCGGGCCTGAAACTGGCTCGGTCCTCACGCGTACACATTTCGCGGGCGCTCAATAATCGGTGGAGAATAAGACCGGTGAGCAGTTTAGACGCGATACTTACCAAGCTAATTCCTCTGTGGTTTTCACAAGCGGATTTTTCACCTTGAATCGGCACAATCGCCGATTCACAATATTCCTTGGGTACGTGTTCACTATTTCAGATTACCCGGAGGAGTTCTGTTAACTCCGAAACCAAAGTTTCGCCTTTGTCCTTGAAAAAAGATAGGACAACCCATCTGGTCCAGCGGATCTGTACTTCTCCAAGTAAACTATCTCCAGCATAATCTCCATTTCTGATGGAGGACCGATATCCGTCTGCATCGTTTCGACGGCAGGTATATTCGGAAGGTCCACCGTTGAAATGGGCCAACTGAATTGTTCCTTGAAGTGCTCTGCCCAACGCTCCAGACGACGTCCCTGAGAGTGAATTAGTGAGCCGTCGGATTCCTTAATTAACTCACTTATACCAGGCTTCCGTGAACCGGTACCTGTGATCAAACGGAAAAAGTTGCGAGCATTACCAATGTTCGCAGCCTTTTCCATTTCCTTATATTTCGCAATCCGCCACTGCTCATGGTCATTTCTCAGGCACCTAGTCAGTTTGCGTCTCAGGGATTTACGCACTTCATTAGACGAGGCATCCGTAGGGACGGATCTGCGAGCGTCCAACAGAGCAACTGATGTCGAAGATATCCATTGTTTGCGAGACCGACTTGAACCAGAGTTCTGGGTGGCATTCGAAGTGGTATACAAAGCTTCTTTGACCTGTTGCTACCGTGCATTTGGGTCCTGAACATCTGGCTGCATCGATAACTGCGTAGACAGCTACATATGGAAACTGTGTCGCTGGTTATCTTCCAAAAGCGACTGCACGGGACGTGTGGCATTTACTTTGGTACGACCACGGACGGGACGTAAACGGAAGCGAGCAAGTACAAAGGCGTGATTTGAGTCCACTGGCGTAGACCAAAATGAACGACAATCTTCAATTGATCCACGCCAACTTTGACCAATCACAATATGGTCAATCTGAGTCCAACGTTGTGAAGACGAAGGAGGACGCCATGTGGGTCTATGCCACTTCATATGGCAGAAGTTTGTACTTTCCAGGAACAATTCGTGGTCAGAACACAGCTGAATGAGGCTATCGCCGTTATCGGTACGATCGGCTGGGATAGCAAATGGGCCTCCAATGTGCCTTTCGGAATCTCCCAAACGGACAATTTGGGCGTTGAAATCCCCAGCAATGACCACCACATCCGTTGAACGTGCGTTTCGAAGTAGCTGTGACAAATCCTGATAGAATTCGTCCTTGGCCTCAGAGGAGCTGCAGTCAGTCGGCGCATACACAGACACGACGAACAAACATCGGCGCTTCAGTTTTTGGTTGTTGACAAGAACAGAACCGTCCAACCGAACTGCACACAAACGGCTGCCGACTGGAATCCAGTCCAGCAGTGCACGCCCAGCTTTCATGCTCAAAGCAATCCCAAAGTCAGTCTGACCACGAGCTCTAGACACCGAATTACCCGACACGCGAAGAGTGAAGTGAGTGACAGAAAAAAAAATGTCGACTTTTTTGGAAGCTTTTCACCGCACACTTTTTTTTGGTGTTTTTTTTGTAAATTTGTTTGTCGAAATAACATTTTTGTGGTTACGGGACACGAGAGTTCAACAGGCAGACCGCACAGCATTCGTACCACTGACCTCTATTGTGAGCCACGTCCCTCAACGTCTCTAACCAACTACAATTCTCATCCCCTAGGCCCCAGTCACGGAGGCGGGAAGCTCCAACCGAAGACAATGCTGAGGTTAGATTTTTCAAACCTCTACACCAAGTCATGGCCTGACCACCGTGTCGCTTTTTTCAGCCTTGCCTAGCACGTGCGAATAGAACACGGGAAGGTAGACGATGAGCATGGCACTCGTAAAACATGACCGAGCCACCAGAGGCGTTGTAGAGCGATCACTTCGTTAAGAGGGCGGCTATCCGTGCTTAACGCACTCCGGCGCACCTCGTCATTACTCACTCGATGTTCCCATTAGACGCGAGAAATGCCTCGGAGACATCGTCTGTCGAACACGGAAAGATGCCGAGGATCTTCAACGCGAACTAGCCAGGTTTCGCAACCGTGGAGTAAAACAGTACGAACCGCGGCGACGTAAACCCGTCTCTTAAGAGAGAGCCGGATGTCACGGCGACACCACAAGTGTCGCAGGTTTACGAAAGCTGCTCCAGCTCTCACTATGAGTGAACCGATTTCCTCCCTAACACCACCTCCAGCTGATATCAAGCTCCCAAGATACTTAAAGTTGTCGACTAACTCTAGCTGATCACCACAAAGGACGAGGGCAGGCACAGACTCCTGTCAATCTTGCAAAAACACTGCACTTGGAAGGCGCAAATTTCATTCCATATCTGGATATCTCAATCGCCAAGCGGTCCAAAGCACGTTGCACTGCCTGTGCTTTATCACTCAGCAAGGCGATACCATCGGCATATTTCAAGACAAAAATCTTGTTCCCTGGGAGGAGCTCAACTCCACCGTTCGGAATATCAGACAGAGCTTTCAGTAGAACATCCTCTATGGTAAAGTTAGAGAGAAACGGGGATATAGGGCAACCTCGTCGAACTCCACTGGAGACGGCAAAAGGGGGCAATAGCTGGCCAAAGGCCCTCACCCGACCTGAGGTGTGACGACAAAACTCTTTGAGGATTGATATATACTTCTCAGGTACTCCATTTCTCAACAAACAATTCCAGAGTGCAGTCCTATCGACGGAGTCAAAGGCCGCGCGAATGTTCAGGAACACGATGACTGTCGGTCTCTGGAAAGTGTGCTTTAGTATTTGTCGGATGGTGAAGAATTGTTCAGTACATCCACGACCGGCGCGAAACCTAGCCTGCTCTTCACGCGTTTGGTACAACCTGCGAAGTATGACAGACGCAAGCAGCTTCGACAGTATTGGGATAAGGCTTATACCCCTATGGTTAGCGCAGTCAGTGCGCGAGCTCTTCTCAAAGATGGGAACAACAATCGATTCCCTTCACAAGGACGGGACCTGTTCAGAATTTCAAACCTTTGGGGATAAAACATGAAGTTTTCTAACGAGCTGCATCTCACCATCTTTAAACAGGACTGGAGGAATGCCATCAGAGCCCGGCGACTTGTGACGTCCTAAAGCCTGGATCTCCTTTCGGATCTAAGCCTCGATAGATGGATCTATCGAAACGCACCCCTGGACGTGTGCCGGATGAGCTATAGGAGAAGCCGATACCGAGGGCCAGCTAAATTATGTCTGAAACTGCTCCGCCCAGTGATCGAGACGCCGTTTCTGATTGTGAATTTGCGAACCATTAGCTTCACAGATTGTTCCGCTTACACCTAACAGCCTCCCACCGGTGACTCAAATGAGATAGAACAGTGTGGCACATTACTCCTTATCTCGACAGTTGTGCATTTATTACACCTTTTCTGTTCCATAAATTCACCACATGCTCTCTTTGAATTTCAGCTCTCATGCCGTATGTATTTGTCGAATAAAGCATAATATCTAGACCTCCTATCTTTTCACTTTCTCTCGGACGCTCCGGCTCAATCGTGTACTATAACAACTTATTTAACAAATACAATAAATGGATCGCATCCTGCTCCCTGAACGATTCAACACCGACTCTGGTTCGCCGAAAGCCTCCAAGCAATGGATTCACTGGTATGAAACATCCTCTAGCTTTCTGAGCTCCATCGGTGATCTACAGCTCAATTAACTGGACACTCTGATCAACTGTCTCCTCCGGTTTATGACTACGTAGTTGGTTGAACTACTTTCCATTCCGTCATCAAGACCTTCGAAGCCACATATGTGAAACCGAAGAATGAAATCTATTCTCGACTTGTCCCTGCTACTTGCAAACGAGCCAAGTCAAAGTCTGGATGAGTATATGCAGCAGTCTTTGGGCAGAGACTGCAACTTCAAGGCCGTTACTGACGTAACGCACATGGATTACGCCATCCGAGATGTCTTTATTGCTGGCTTACAATGGCCCAGTATCCGTCATCATCATCATCGTCCCACTGACCACTGCCTTTCTCACCATGTTGCACACTGAATGATTAGAAAGGCAGTGGTCCGTCAACGACTGTTGGAGAACGATTTCCCTAGCGTGCAGGCTGCTTTGGATCGGGCTCATTCACTAAACATGGTGTTCAGAAATTATCAGGCGTATCAAACAAATTCATCATTAAACGCTTGTGTAAGAGATTCTGGCCGAACAAGTTCTACTCGAAACTCTCCCGAAAAATGAGAACAACATACAGCTTTAGCCTCAAATTCCAAATGCTACTTTTGTGGGCTAGACCTTCATCTTTGATTCAGGTGCCCAGCACGGGATTCCGCAAGCAAAAACTGCGGCAAGGAAGGCTATTTTCGAAACGTCTGTCGCTCCAAAACCCTACCAAATGCGTGTTCTGCGACCACCGAGACTCATCTACCCTCTATCACCGTAGCAGCAGCACCACAATGCCTAGTCAGTGCTACCACTGAGGCAGTCATCAACGATGTCTCATTGAAACCTCATCGATACCGGAAGCTCAGAGAGTTACATCGCGGCTTCAGTTATCGAGAAGTACAAACGGAAAATGGAACATTCTCGCAACCAAATAAGAATGGCCAACACTAATCTTATTGGTCACACTCTCGGTCATTGCTCTGTCAATCTGCATTACAAGGACCAGCAGTATCCTCGAATCAGACTCTCCGTTCTTTCTCATTTCTGCTCAGACGTTCTCTTGAGCCACGACTTCCCCTGACTCTACGAGGCTGTCCAAATTCTTTTTCGGGGCGACAAACCTATACTAGTAGTCTGCGGATTGACTGCTGCTCACACACGCGCTCCTTCCTTATATAGTGACTCCGCTGTTAACTTCAGACCGATTGCTACTAAATCTCGACGTCATTCTACTGCAGACGAATCGTTTATTTCGGCGGGAGTTCAAAAGCTTCTCAGAGACAAGATCATCGAGCCACCCAATCCCCCTTCGCGGGCTCAGGTCCTGATTACTACGAATGAACACCACAAAAGACGGATGGTCATTGACTATAGCCAAATCTTCCATCGATATACCTATCTGGACGCATATCCCATGCCGAGGATCGACAATATAGTTGAGAAGATCGCAAAGTACTCCTTGTTCAGCACACTGGATTTGAAAAGCGCTTATTACCAGATCCCGATCAGAGACGAGAAGAAAGGTCTATACGGCTTTGGAAGCAATGTGGAGGTCTTTACCAATTATGTTGCATCCCGTTTGGAGTAACTAACGGAGTAGCATGCTTCCAACGAGTAGTCGATGAAATAATTCAAACCGAAAAACTAGAGGCAACTTTCGCATATGTCGACGATTTGACTGTCGTGGGAGTACCAAAGGAGAACACGACGACAATCTAAATGAACTATTTCAGGTTGCCAAAAAGTACAACCTTACCTTCAATGAAAACAAGACCATAATCGGTGTCAGCCAAATACGCCTCTTGGGATATGAGATTTCCACGGGATCCATTGGACCAGATCCCGACCGTCTTCAACCTCTGTGGAGCCTGTCACCGCCCACAAACTTGAAATCTCAGCGACGCGTGATAGGACTGTTTTCGTACTATTCAAAATGGATATCTCACTTTTCCAACAAGATTTAACCTATGATCAATAACAATAGTTTTCCTCTGTCGGCCGAAGTTTGCAATTCTTTTGACGGTCTAAAGAGAGAAATCGAAGATTTCATGATCGTTACAACCGATAATACTCTTCCTTTCGTCGCGGAAACGGACGCCTCAGATGTTGCTATTGCCGCCACTCCAACCCAGAATGGACACTCGGTTGCTTTCTTCTCCATAACCCTAACAGACCATGAACGACATTACCCCGCGGTGAAAAAGGAAGCTTGCGCCATCAAAGAAGCCATTAGAAAATGGAAACATTATCTGGTGAAACTCGATTTATGCTCCTTACAGATGAAAAATCTGTCGCATTCATGTTTGATATTCCACAACAAAGCAAGACTAAAAACGACAAAATTCAACGTTGAAGAATAGAACTCTCGAGCTTCAGTTTCGACATACAGTGTCGTCAAGACGAGAATGTGGCAGCGGACGCCTTGTCTCGTCTAAGTTGCATTGCGTCGTTGACGGCCCCTGACCTACACGAACTCCATTGCACACTATGCCATCCCGGGGTCACCAGAACGCTCCACTTTGTCCACTCAAGAAACTTGCCATTCTCCACAGATGAAATCAAAGCAACAATCTCCAACTGCCGGAAATGCATGAAATTAAGACCCCAATTCTTCAAGCAGTCACTGGGACGAGTAATCAATGTCACAAAACCTTTTAAAAGACTCAACATGGATTCCTAAGGTCCACTTCCCTCAGTTTCACACAACAAGGATTTTCTCACAATCATTGATGAGTACTCCCGCTTTCCTTTCGCATTTACTCGTCCGAACACATCCACATATGTGGTTATTAACTGTCTCTGCCAACTGTTTTCGCTGTTCGGTATGCCATCCTACATTCACACCGATCGCAGGTCTTCGTTCATGTCACAGGAATTAGGCGATTTCCCTCACGACAAAGGCATAGCGACTAGTAGAACCATGCCTAATAATCCTCAAGGCAGTGGAAAAGTGGAGAGACTGAGCTGTACTCTATGAAGAACTATCACCTTAGCCCTCAGATCCACAAATCTAGAAATTTCTCAGTGGGAAAGAGTCCTCCTCGATGCTCTGCATTGTATTCGATCCTTGTTGCACACGGCTACCAATGCTACACCGCACGAGCGTCTCTTCTCTCACTTCCGCAAATCGACGTCCGGCGTATCATTATCAAACTGGCTATCCACTACCGGACCGGTATTCACGTGCAGAATTGTCAGAACATCCAAATACGACTCATTCGTTGATGAGGTGGAGTTAATCCATTGTGATCCCACGTGCGCCCGCGTTCGACTTCCTGATGGCCGTGAAGAAAGTTCCCATTCATCAACTAGCTCCAGCATCCACTCATCAAAAACCACTTTTCATTTGACATAGAAGGCCCGCCAACGATGCGCCCAATGTAATCACACAGACAAATCCACCAAACGAGTTAGACCTACCTTCTGGTACTCAGGTATCTTCATTTCCCGTAGACACTAGCACGGATTTATCATCTTTACACGAACAGCAACAACAAATTTGCCCTTACAATCTTCGTAATTGGAAAGCTTAAAAAAAATCACTTATATGCATCGTAATCCTCATTACACCAACAAAAACTAGCTGGGGAGGGTGTGGCGCATTACTCCTTATCTCGACAGTTGTGCATTTATTACACCTTTTCTGTTCCATAAATTCACTACATGCTCTCTTTGAATTTCAGCTCTCATGCCGTATGTATTTGTCGAATAAAGCGTAATATCTAGGCCTCCTATCTTTTCACTTTCTCTCGGACGCTCCAACTCAATCGTGTACTATAAAAAAACAGCTTGCGGGAACTTCCCATGGCAGCAGCACTTCTCATCTCTGATGCGCGCTGCGACCACCAAGTTTTGCGGTCCCTGCGAAAACTCGCGTTAAGTGCATGTCTCGTTTCGAGACGTGCTACATTACACTCGCTTCCAACCGGAATCGACTGGCGTGCGTCGAGAAGGCGTAGAGATTCAGCAGAAACCCAAGGTTTTGTGGCACGACGAGACAGACCACAACTTAGTAGACCAACAGAATGCAAAGCATTCTTGATAAGCGATTAGTGCTGGCTTATGTTAGCAGGTGGGGCTACATCTAGCTTTTCAGTCAGCGCGTTTTGGAAGACGGATAAGCAAGATGGATCGGTGAGCTTATCGCAATCTAACTGTCGTTGTTGCATGCGTTATGGGCGCCCGCCGAAGCACATGGACAACTCAGTGCAAACTAATGCATGGGCGGAATCAACTGGGGTGTTCCAGTACGAGCAACCATCTTGTATGCGACCCCGCCATTTGTGGCTTATAACGATGTGGTCAATCTGGGCTTACTGTTGATTCGAAGAGGGTGGACGCCACGTGGCATACCGTCGAGTAGAACGTCTGAAGTTCGTACTGGCGAGAAATAGGCGACAGTCTGAGCACAGGTCCAGCAGCCGCTTCCTGTTTTCCGAGCGACAGGAATCTAGCCCAAAAGGGCCTCCTAGATGCGCTTCATTCGATGACAGCCGACCCACTCTAGCATTCAGATCTCCTGCCAAAATCACGATATCAGCCCGGTTTGCTTTACGTAAGTGGTCGTGGAGCTTTTGTTAGAAGTTATATTTGATTACATACGCCGAGACGACAAACAAATTGCGTCTATTGGAGCGGCGACTGCTCACTTTGCACGAACCCCTGAGTCTCACTGCGCATAAATGACTGTCGACTGGGATCCAGTCTAGCAGCGCCGCATCAGCTCTTTTACTGAGAACAATGCCAACACCAGCAAGACCAGGAGCCGAAGTCTCAGCGTCCCCGGAAAGGCACAAATGAAACGTCACCAGACGACTAGATGGGGACATCAATCGGGTCAAGAAACTGGATTCGTGAATAGGAGTTTCTTGAATGTAACATACATCGATGGCAAGGGATTCAAACGTACGAGCTAAACCCGCCTGTCGTCCTATACACATCAGGGTTCGCACGTTGAATGTGGCTAGTTTGAATGAACATCGAGGACGAAGCAGGGCATCAGCTGGTGATAGCGGGTTCGGTGAGACCCGGAAGCTAGTCGAAGGACAACAGGAAACGTAGCCAGGATTTCCATCAGTGGCATTACAGCAGGCACGGTCGACCGAAGAACCCGTGGGATGTGGAAAAGAAACAGAAAATGGGAAGGGAGTGGAAATGGGAAAACACGTTATGTACGGTGTAGAAGACTGTTCATTTGTGTGCGCAAAAGAGCAGTTATTCATAGTGGTAGAGTCTATCATGGTTGTTTGCGTTACAGGCTATTGTACTACTCGGTCACCCAGTCCAGAGTGGTCATTTTTGTTCGAGACTGCACCCCTAGTCTTTGCGCAACCAAGCGCGTCCTGCAAGGCAGTGGGAAGAAAAGTAATGGTCCGAGGGAACAGGCATACAAGCGTGGTGAAGAGCAAACGGAATAGCATGGATATGAGAAAATGCATGATCAGAGAGGGATGGCTAAGCTCAGTCATTCATATGGATAAGGCAGATGGACACAGAAGGATAATTATGTCCAAACGTGTGGACCTTGTCAAGTAACCCGGACAATTATGACGTGATAACAGAACGGGTCATGGGTATCAGTGGGTAACTCCGAGACCGGGGAGAAAAGTTATGTAAGCGATTAAAAATATGTTTAAAATCAGAGTTCAATACGAACAGATAAGGTTAACAACTCGATAAATGACAACTAAAGTCAACTGACACCCGTCATAGAAGTGAGACTAAAAATTGCGTGACGCAATCGGACTGAACAAACAAATTATTACGCGGGTATGGAAGCGAAGGGATGATGATCGACGTGAAAATCAGCGGTTTAAGTGCATGGAAGGCAAACAATCTGCTTGGCAAATGCGAGACAAAATTATGATAGAAAGCATGGGATCTGGACTATCCCAGTTTAACGGAATTTCCTGATATGGCGAACTGAATTTCCATAAATCTTTACATTGATTATTAGCTGAAGCAGCTGCTACTTCCGTTTCTTTGACCACCTTGGCCCACCAATTTTCACGATCACTCTTAAGGCTTCTAGTAACTCGCAATTCGAGAGCTGATGTTTATGCTCCATTAGACTAAGAGACTCTTGAGAAATCCAGTGTCCTTGATGGACATCGGACCTAGGACCACAGGCGAAACTTGCTGCTACGTGCATTGCCTGCTGGATATGGGCCTAGTGTTTACTTACCTTACTGTTTGTCATAGATCCAAGCCCATGTTCTGATTTATGTTGATAACGGGTGCGAACTCCTGGACCAGACAAGCGTTACATGACTAACTGGGTTTGCGTCGATGACCACGGAGTTGGAGCGGTGATCACGTTATAACTAATGCATGGTCCGACTCTACGTATGTGGACCAGTAGAATCGACGGTTCTGGACGGAACTGTGCCATCGGTAGCCTACTGCGATATAGTCGATCTGACTCAGAGTACCTGTAGCGTTAGGGCACCATATCGCCGTGCGACGCCAGCTGTGTCGGAAATTCGTAGTAGACAGGAATAACTGATTGTCTACACACAACTGGAGAAGCCTATCCCCGTTATCTGTGCACCTAGTGGGTAAGGAACAACGTCCACCTAAACAAGCTTCTGATTCACTAAGTTTGCCAACTTGTGCATTGAATTCACCAGCTAGCACTACAATGTCAGAGCCTTTGCTCCTGCGAACGAGAGTGGTGAGTTCATTATAGAACCCATCCTTCTGCATGTCAGAGCTGCTGTCTTTTGGAGCGTATACCGAGACCACAAACAAACTGCGCTTAGCACAGCTACCCTTTCGAAAGCCAACTGACTCCTGGAGTCTTACAGCACATAAACGACTATTAACCGGGATCCGGTCTAAAAGGGCAGCCTCGTCTTTGTCAATCAAGACTATGCCTACACCACGTTGACCCACAGCTCTGGCCGCTTCGTCTCCTGAAGTGCACAGGAAATATCTCGGTGATATGATATCAGGAGCAGGTAGTTGGATCACATTATTCGAATCCTGGATACGCGTTTCACTCACACAATAGGCATCAGTCTTCAGAGAACCCATTGCGAGCACTAGGCAAGCCTGCTGACTGGCCTGCATGAGTGTACGCACGTTAAAAGAGCCGAGATTCAGAGGCTGACGAGGCTTGAGAAAATGCGAGTTACGAGATTGATGGTTACTTGCGAGACTATTTGACAATGAACCGTAGCGAGTATCAGGCGTGTTATCAGTAGGAGCATTAAGGGTGAGTAGAGGCGGCAAAGAGAGTTGGTTGGTGACAGAAGGTAGTAGTCCACTTATTACTACCCGACCCCGCTTGATGCAATGGGCAGCGTGGTCCCGATTATCCTGCGCAACGACCGATGCAGTGTAGAGTTAGTCCCCGTCTTACGTTGTCTATTTCTTTCCTACTTAAATCAAGAAACTTTTCCCTCTTCGTGGAAGAACGTCTTTATTTTTCTCGTCCCCAGACATGGTGACCCTTCCGAATTCTTCCAATCACCCTTACTTCGGTGCTTTCGAAACCGTTATCTCCAACCAACTGTGTCCCTTCCTTGAACGCGAGGGTCTGCTGAGTGACTGTCAATATGAATTCCATCCGCGACGTTCTACGGGCGACCTACTAGCGGTCATCTCAGACTCCAGGTCGGTCGCACTCGATAACCACGGAGAAACTCGCTTGGTCTCACTGGACATCTCAAAGGCCTTCAACCGAGTTTGGCATGATGGTCTACTGTCGAAATTGTCTTCTTACTTTTACTTTTACGCGACTATCTCCTGCGAGAGGATAAGTCGGCTCCATGGATATCACGAACCATTGCTGACCACGCGCGGCGGTCGGAGGCGAGCTCCGTACAGATCTTGATTCAGTCCTTTTTCCATCGCCGGGCTCCATAGACTGACCGAAGGCCTAGAAGCTCTACGTCTTTCTCGATTGTACTGGTCCACATTTTGAGCTGCCCACCAAGGCGACAATGCCAACCAAGGCAGGGAGTGGGGCAGAGTGTTTGCTTGGTTATCTCTGACTCGGGTCGCCGAAGGGTATGGCCGAACCACTGAAGTCGTCGACGTTGGAGGAGGACGGGGAGAGCATCGTCTCCTTAACTCGTCGTTGGACACCCTGTCGCGCCACTTGATTTTGAGGATTTACCGCAGGCACCAGTGGTAGAAAACCTCCAGCCTTCTGGTATCCTCAGCTTGTAGTGGCCAGGTTTCGCAGCCATAGACGAGTACGGGCCGGATGGCAGCACGGTAAACACGAACTTTGGTTCTTAAGCTGATTTCACTGCGAGTCCACAGCGTTCGTCTTGGCTGAAGAAAGGCTCTCCTGGCGCTGTCGATCCGTAATACCACTTCATCTTTTGGCTGGCCGTTCGGAAGCAGAGTTGAGCCTAGGTATTTGAATGAAGGGACGTATTCGACTGGTTGGTCATTCATCGACAGTTGTTGAATTGTCGGGCTCAGATGGGTTGTGAAAGCTTTTGTTTTGGTCGAGTTTATTTCAAGTCCGATGGACCTCGCGAAGGAATTGATTCGGTCGAGGATTAGTTGTAGCGTAGCGGCGGAGTCTCCAAGCACGACAATATCATCCGCGAACTCCAGGTCCGAGATGTGTGTTTCCTGGCTAAGCTGAACGCCAGGGTAGTTGTGTAATGCCTGTCGCATTGTCCAATCGATGGCGTAGTTGAACAGCACCGGTGAGAGGGGACAGTCCTGCCTAACTCCGGTAGTGAGTGTGAACTCGCGGGACTCTTCACCGTACATACGAACCCTAGCACCGGTTGTCGAGTAGTATCCCCTTAACAGCCTTAAAAGCTTATCGGGCATTCCATCGGATTGGATTATGGTCCAAAGAGACTCGCAGTTCACCGAATCAAAAGCTGCCCGGAAGTCGATGAAACAAGCTGAAACTTATAGCGGTGCTCCAGTATTCGACGCAGTGTGAAGATTTGATCCACACAGCCTCTGCCACGGCGGAAACCCCCCTGGTTCGGGCGAGTGCGCTGGTCTCTTGCCTCGGAGAAACGGGTTAGTAACAACACACCAAAGATCTTTGCGGCCACATCGATCAGGCTGATCCCTCGGTAGTTCTCGCATGCCGATTTATCACCTTTCTTCGGAATGGGCGGCAGTATGGACATTCCCCAGTCGGGTGGAAATGCTTCCGCTCTCCAAATGGAACCAAAAGGTGTACACAACCTGTCAATCAATGACGATGAACATGCTTTATACACTTCTGGAAGGATGCCATCTTCCCCAGCAGCCTCTCTGTCTTTCAGTTTGTTTATCATCTCCGTGATTTCCGCGGTGTTGGGCGGGTCACAGTTGCTTTCGTACTGGACTGGAGGGGTTGATATTGGTTGGTCCGTAGGCCGATTGAGCAGCTGACTAAAGCATTCCACCCATCGGTCCATTTTCTTACTCTGTTCGGGTATTAAGTTTCCTGCCGTGTCACGAAGAAGGGAATTTTGCTTACAAAACCTATTAGAGGCGTTGCGAATAAGGCGGAACAGTTTACCGAAGTCACCAATTCCGGACGCGGTCTCCATTTTTTCGGCTATTTCTATCCAGTATCTTTTGCGGTCAGCCTTGGCGGAGCGTGTGGCCTTTCGCTACAGTCTGCGGCGTTCGTTACTACCTACCAGTCGCGCTTTGTGCGCTCTGGTTGACAGCTGGAGCGTGCTCTCTGAGGTCCAATCCTTTGTCCGCCTTTTTGTTCTCCCGAGTACTGTCCAAGAAGCTTCCTTGATTGTCGTCATCATTCGAGTCCACTCATCATTATCATCATCATCATCGTACAGCGTTAAACAGTAGGGCAAGCCCCACTGACCACTGCCTTTCTCACCATGTTGCACGTTGAATTAAAAAGTATGAATATACAAGATGGACAGGGACTGGACCTATATGGGTGGGAAAAGAAAAGAATGCCCTAGTAGCCAACACACGGAATACACAGTCTAACTGTACAAACGCACATCGATCAATCATTCTGATTCGATAGAAAGTGACAACACGATCTCCACTGTTCGCGGTTCGCAGCCATATCCTTCAGTGTATCCAGCCAACTGGTAGACGGATCTTTTGGACCCCAACCACGAAGACGTGAAGCACCTACTTTTCCTAAGTCTGCTGTACATTTCCTCATTCCTCGCTGCCACGTCATCTGTTGACCTCCACGTGGTCTCTTCCACTCCCTGGGAGGGGCGGAGAATAGGACACGGTACGGTAGACGTGTGTTTGCCATACGTAACACGTGTCCCAACCAACGAAGTCTACTAAGTTGGATACGCTGTGACAGAACGTTCTCTGAATTAGTACCCATTACTCGCTTTCTTACCTCATCGTTGCTTACTCGGCTATTCCACCCAATCCTAGCGATACTACGTAAACATCGATGGTCGAAAACCTCAAGACGACGAATATCTTCAGCACGCAGACTCCAAGTTTCGCAACCATACAACAAAACTGAACGCACAGTGGCACAGTATACACGACCTTTCAACTTCAGTGAAATATCGGATCAGCGCCACAAGTGCTTCAGTCCAGCGTACGCCGCTCGAGCTTTGGATATCCACGTACTCACCTCTACTACTGTGCTCCCATCCGTCGTCACGCAGCTACCGAGGTAGGTGAAGTTGTCGACAACTGCCAACACCTCCCCATCGAGCATCAAGCTCGGAATCGTTGACGTCCAGTCTTGTAACATCACCTTGCACTTTGAAGGTGCAAAACGCATGCCGAATGGAGCTACAGCTCTTGCGAGATTATCTAGCGCACGCTGAGCATGTTCCGTGGATTCGAACAAGCAGACAACGTCGTCTGCGTAATCTAGGTCACATAGCTTTTCACTATCTCCTAGTTCGACGCCTACATCCTGAAGATTTTGCAAAGCACTCTCCATTATTTCGTCCATGACGAAGTTAAAAAGGAATGGAGACAAAGGGCATCCTTGCCGAACACCACTGGTCGTTTCGAACCGACCGGATAGTTCGCCGTAAACCCTTACGAGGCCAGAAGTATGAGAATACAATGATCTCAGTAGGTTCACGAACTTCTGGGGCATACCTTTTCGATGAAGAGTACTGAAAAGCGATGTTCGATCAACTGAATCGAAGGCGCCTTTCAGGTCTAAGAAAAGCATTATTGTTGGTCAGCGGTGCGTGTGACGCGTTTCAAGTAGTCGGCGAAGAGTAAAAATCTGGTCGATGCATCCTCGACCTGGGCGGAATCCTGCCTGCTGTTCGCGGACATTCCTCTCGCGAGCCGGTGTAAGACGGTGCAGCAAAATCGAAGCTAATACTTTGGCGACTATCGGGATTAAGCTAATCCCACGATGATTACTGCAGTCATTGCGTATTCCGTTCTTGAAGATGGGAACAATCAATGACTCGCTCCATATTAACGGAATACGCTCCGCGTTCCAAATGTCACGGAGCAAGGCGGTTAGTGATTTTATCAATGCCTCACCACCTAGTTTGAAAAGAACTGGAGGAAGTTCGTCGGGACCTGCCGCTTTCCCCCGCCTTAGTAATCGAATACATGACTCTACTTCTACTTCTGATGGGGGCTCAAGTGATACCACCCAAGAAGTCACAGTTGTTGACACGGGAGTAACTACACTAGCGTGCAGCCAGCTAAACTGTTCCTTGAAGTACTCGGTCCATCGGTCAAGCCTTTGCTGTTTCCCATGGATGGGTTCTCCATTTCTATCCCAAATCGTTTCACTGACCTGAGTTCGCCGTCCACCGGTGTCACGAATAAGTTTGAACAGTCTTTGACTGTTACCTGAAGCAGCTGCTATTTCCATTTCTTCGGCTACATTGACCCACCAATTTTCGCGATCCTTCTTAAGGCTTCGCGTAACTTGTCTTTGCAGCTTTCTCCGCATCTTATTCATCTCCTTACGGTTCGAAAGCTGACGCTTTTGCTCCATTATACTCAGCGACTCTTGCGAGATCCAGTGCCTTTGGTGGACAACGGATCGAGGACCACAGGCGAAACCTGCTGCAAAGTGCATCGCTTGTTTGATATGAGCCCAATGCTCATCTACATTACTGTTCTCCGTGGATCCTAGCTCATGTGCTAACTTCTGCTCATAACGGGTGCGTACTTCTGGATCACACAAACGTTGCACGGCTAATCGGGTTTGCGGTTTGCGACGATGGCCATGGAGCTGGAGAGATAATCGCATTAAAACTAAGGCATGGTCCGACTCTACGTACGTGGACCAGTAAGATCTACAGTTCTGAACAGAACTGCGCCATCGGTAGCTTACGGCGATATGGTCAATTTGACTCAAAGTACCTGTAGAGTTAGAGCGCCATGTCGCTGTGCGACGCGAGCTGTGTCGGAAATTTGTGCTAGACAAGAACAATCGATTGTCTGCACAAAATTGGAGAAGCCTATCCCCGTTATCTGTACGCTCAGCAGGTAAAGCACAACGCCCACCTAAACAGGCTTCTGACACACTAAGTTTGCCAACTTGTACACTGAAGTCACCAGCTAGCACTACAATGTCGGAACCTTTACTGCTGCGAACGAGAGTGGCGAGGGCATCATAGAACTCATCTTTCTGCAAGTCTGAGCTGCAGTCCGTTGGGGCGTACACCGAGATCACGAACAAATTGCGTTTAACACAACTGTCCTTTCGAACGCCGACTGACCCTTGGAGTCTCACAGCACATAAACGACTGTTAACAGGGATCCAGTCTAATAGGGCAGCCTCGGCCTTGTCGGTCAAGACAATTCCTACACCACGTTGACCCACAGCTCTAGCTGCTTCGTCTCCTGAGGTGCGCAGAATATACCTCGATGAGATACCAGGAGCAGTTAGTTGAATTACACTGCTCGAATCCTGGATACGCGTTTCGCTTAAGCAGCAGACATCAATTTTCAGAGAGTTCATTGTGAGGGCTAGACACGCCTGCTGACCGGCCTGCATGAGTGTACGCACGTTGAAGGAGCCGAGATTCAGAGGCTGACGAGGCTTGAGAAAATGTGAGTTACCAGACAGAGGATTATTCCCGACACTGTTTGACAGTGAATCGTTGCGAGTATCGACCGTGTTATCAGTGGGAGCATTGTGGGTGGATAGATGGGGCAAAGAGGGATGGTTAGGGACAGAAGACAAAGATTGAATAACAGAGAGGGAACTGTGAGCAGTAGCACACTTATCACTACCCACCCCGCTCGATGCAATGGGCAGCGCGGTCCTGATTATCCTGCGCGACGACCGATGCAGTATGGAATTCTTTGTATTCGTGCAGTTCATGGGAGATGTTGGACGGGTACTGCTAGGGTGTCCAGCCACAAAGCAGGAGAACGATTAGGGTCCTCATCCAAAGCCTTTAGTTCTGACAAGAACCTATCCGCAAGGCAGCGGGATGGCTTAGTGGAAGCCCATTTGCTTGGATCAATTATTCTTCCACTGGTTTTTCCGACTGAGTTGCCAGCTCAAATCAACCCCCAACCTGGAGGACCAGGAGACTGGACTTTGTCTGACCTCTACCCATTGACCTGTCAGGTATGATTGCATCTCCGGCTTAAGGAAGCCATCCTGTATAGCTCTTTGGGTCATAGAGGCGCGCAAGCCATCACACCACGTCAAGGTGCCCTCCCATAGAAACTTCATCTGCTTGTGCATTGGTTGCGTTGGTTAGTCGGGTTGTGATTGCTCGTGACAACGCTTCTCGCTTCTCTGGATTTTCTAGGACAGCAACGTTTATCCGAGAGGGTGCAGACACTTTAGCACGTGTAGACAGACGAACTTTGAAACATGCGCGTAGGACATGGTCGGTACCGTTTGTGTTGCCCGTTATTGCACCTCGGTACGCTCGGCAATCCCCCACAGACGAGGCCCAACGGGCTCTCACCAGGATGTGGTCGAGTTGGTGTGCAGTGTGACCGTCACTGGAGTACCATGTGAATAGGTGCTTCTTGGGGTGTTGAAATCGAGTGCTGCGGACAACCATTCTGTTGATGTCGGCTAAACCAATCAGTCGGCCACCGTTCTCGCAGCGTTGACCAAGGCCGAATCTCCCGAGAATATGGCTAGTAGATTCGTCGGCCGTACTTGTGCGAGCGTTCCAATCTCCTGCGATGAAAAGTACATCGCGCCTCGAAACCCGGTTGATTACCTCCTGCAAATTAGTGTAGAATTCGTCTTTGGTTTCGTCATCAGCTGAATTGGTTCCATTCGGCTTTCGTATCATGGATGTCATGTTTCCTCAGCAAGCGAATTATCTCCGTCCAAGTCGATAGGGCTCTATCTTAGCCGTTTCCTGTGAATGCTGGTGTTCCCCGAAGATCCATACTTGCGCCCATCCTCCTTCTTCTGCTTATTAATGATCTTCTATCTTCAACCTCCAACTCACTTCACTGTTTTGTCGATGATGCCATTCTCCATTACTCTCTTTCTCACCTTACAACTCGCCAGGCCATCACGAACATCGATCACGATCGTTCTGTTTTTAATGCATGTCTTGCTTCTGATCTAGAACAAATCTCAGCTTGAGGCTCCACCAACAATGTCCATTGCAATGCTTCAAAAACTTCTTTCCTTTCCGTTTCACTTGAATATCTCCCTTATTATCCCCATCTGAATTTTAGATCGTCTCCCCTTCGCTCCACGGGGTCACTTTCTTGATTAGGCTTATTCATAAATTCGTCACCTTGTTGGTCTCCTTTTATGCCTACGCTTGCCTCCCGCACCGCCAACAAAGTTGGTCTCCTATTCCGCGCCAGATGCCTTTTTCCACCCGCCCACTTTCTTCTTTTGTACGAAGTTCAAATCCACCCGACTCTTGAATACTGCTGTCATGTATCGGGTGGCTCTTCGTCTACTTCTTTTCCTCTTCTTGACTGGGTTCGAACAAAGGCTGTCCGATTAATCAATGTTCCCTTCCTAACCTCCATTCTGCAGCCACTTGCCCATTGTCACGAATTTGCTTCACTATCTCTATTCTACCGCCATTATTTTGGTTATCGTTCATCAGAAATGGCTTCGGAAACTTCCCTTTCAATGATTTTCTTTCGTTCATCTGATAATCAGGCGGCCAGTCACTCGTATTAGATCTCTACCTCTAGATGTCGAACTTCTTTATTCCAGTCTTCATTGCCCGAACTGCAAAGCTTTGGAATACTCTCCCGCTTTCCGTATTCCCAACCACTTAAAATCTTTCTGTTGTCAAAAGCAGGGGAAACTGAATCTTACTTGAATGTTCCCGCACACATCCCTTTACAGTGTCTTTTGACTATGGGGCTTAACCCTTTCACTGTAAATCACGTTGTGTAGTGAAAAAGAATTCTTTATATTCGTGCAGTTTATGAGATATTGGACGGGTACTGCTAGGGTGCCCAGCCGCGAGTAGGGGAGAGTTTGGGGGTTCTCAGCGAAAGCCTTCAGTTCTAACAATAACTTGTCCGCAAGGCAGTGTGGTGGTTGAGTGGAAACCCATTTGTTCGGATCACTTATTCTTCCACTGATTTTACCGACTGAGTTGTCAGCTTATATCGACCCTCAACCTGAAGGACCAGGAGACAGCTTTTTCAGCCAACTACCCGCTGACCTTCCGAGTATCATTGAAAATTTGGCTTGAGGTGAGCCATCCTGTGCAGGACGACCCAATCAATTCGGCAGACAACGAAACGAAAGATGAGTTTTACGATCATTCTCGAGAGTTAACTCATCGGGTCCAGAGATGTGACATACTTTTTACCACCGGAAACCGGAAGCTTTACACAGGTCCCTCGGATGAGTCAACGCGGCACTTTCTGAGAATATTTAGTCTTGATTAACGCTGCAAGAATAGCAACCGCTTGGTCAGTTTGGCCGATTTCAACAGAACTATCATTTGCAGCACATGCTCCCAGCGCCACACAAAGCACTTACTGATGTGATACTCAAAATGACAGTCCCATTTCGCATCAAATCGATCATATCCTAGTGAGGCTTCTTTTGTAGAAGAATGTCGAGCGCGCCGCGCCCCCTCGACGAAAAACCCGAACGGTACATGCCACATTGTTCTGCGTGCAGATCTTAGAATCCATCCATCCACGCGCCTGAGCGTCTCTCAGCCGAGCCGAATAAACACCACAGTACCGGGAATGCTCCTTTGCCCCAATAAATTGATGCATCTACTAGGTTTTTTGATAGTCCCCTTCCTGTGTTGGGCTTCAAACATATGTTCGCTAGCTCCCCCAGCTACGCGCAGGTTTTTTTTCTATTCTACACCAGACGTTATATGGAACCTGTCCACCCCATTTTATTATATAAGGCTCAAATTCGTCCTGGACTTGAATACTGCAGTCACGTGTCGGATGGAGCTTTATCTCCTTTATCTCTTCTCAGCCAGCTTCACCGCAAAGCCATTTGCATGACATATACCGGGCTTTTAAATCCAATCTGCAGTCGCGTTTATTACCGATCCACATCTACCCATAGTTGCGTCGGGCAATCAACTACTTACTTATTCAACAAGTAGCACGCACACTTAACCATTATTTTCCAATGCCGTTCCCAAGTACAGACACTCTTATTAGGTTTGTCTCTAGATGCCGGACCACAAACTATCACTTTTTGTTCCCGAACTGCTGTTACAGAGCACTTTTCCCTTCTCCGTCTTTTGATCCACCCGAAAAGTATATTAATGGCAGGGACAAACTAGTTTTGAAGTGAACATTACCCACAAACTCCTCCTACAGTACCTTTTTGAACGATGGAGTTTGCCCTTAACATTGAATTTCACTTCTTTTGTAATAAAAAGGAGCAAAGCTAATCTCCGCTCGTCACTATTATCCTTGCAATAACGCGGCTTTTGTCAATCTCGGAAAAAACGGATTTGGAAAATGAAAAAGAAATGACGGGTAAATTTTGAAGACAATCGCAAACGAAAATGATGAAAGTCACCTGTTGAAGATTAAGCGAGAGAACGACAAATCACTATTTTTGATTCCCAGTTATGTTCTGACTGATTATCCATGGAAAAGAAGTATCTTCCATTGATCGTTGATCGAATCGAAGATTTCCATACCGAAGTTATGGAAAATGCTAGTGAGTGTAATGCGCCAGTGCGAATTTACCTACCACAGATAGCGCCCAGAAACATGCGCGCTAGCATGTACTAGCCGAATGAGGCAAGCGCTTTCCGCATGCTATGGCTAGTGAGTGAAGGGGAAAAATTACTTTCCATCGTTTTGATAAACAGCGCAGTTTCGACTTGTAAAGAAAGCAGAAGGAGGAAGATGAGAGATGAAGAGGGCCATCGAGAACGAGAAGAGCTGGACTTATCAGTTCAACTTTAAATAGAGGCAACCGTCTATCACAGAAAGTTAAGCAGTATGATGGTGATAACTATGATTTAGTTAGCTCTTTAGCCAGTTAACGGCGGCGGAAATCCACTGATTCATAGCGTCACATTATGGGGGAAGCACTCCAGTTACCATCAGAATCACTAAGGTTTCCTCTGAGTTTTCTTTTCCCAAGTGAGAAGAGTCCCATGTCCTTCAGTCGCTGTTCATATGATTACCCTTGTTGTCCTTCAACCATCCGAGTGGCTGGTCGCTGAAAGCTTCCTTGGCAGGCTGCATACTTTTTCAAAAAGGTGTCCAAGCCTGCACACAGTGTTCTAATAGTGGCCCTATTACTGCTTTGTACATAGGTATAAACAATTCTACTATTCTACAGGAGAATGCTGAGCACAGCCGAAAGAGCTCACCTCTTACTTTGCGGGCAGCTAGTTTGCACTGATAGGAAAAATTTAGAGTCTGCAGTAATACCGACACCCAAGTCTCTTGTTGACTGTGTCGCCTCAACTATGAATGGTCTATTTTCTTGCTTTACTGTCAGCCCCACCAAAGCTCCGATTAGTAGGTGACTCTTGCCTTCGTCTAAGGGTATATCCTATGTTTTTCTACGTAACCAGCTGTTCCCGGTCCCTTGCTAAGTCATTACGATCCCATGACCCAAAAAATATTACATCGCCTTCTAAAATGAAACACTAGCGATAAATCTTCTGCTAAGTCAGTAACGTAGAGAAGAAAAGCCAGTGGGCCTAAAACTGACTCTTGGGGTATTCCGCTGCTTTTGACCTGCAGGCTTCTACTCTAACACGTGCCTCTCTCTGGGATCGGAGAGAAAAGGTCTTCTCGGCTTATTCCTGACAGCCCTTTCATTACCTTGAAGGTTTCTATCAAATCCCCTGGGATGCGCCGTCTTTCCATCGAGAACGGGTCTAGGGCACGGAGACGCTCTGTGTAGTTAAACCCCTTTGTCCGGCCACCATTCTAGTGGCTAGCCCTTGCACCTTCTTCAGACAGTCTATATCTTTCTGGTAGCACGGTGCCTATGGTTGCACGCAGTACTCCATATGCGGCCTAACCATGGCCCGATATATCGGAACAAAAATCTCCGGATCTCTACACGACATAATGGATCTAACTCGAAAGAGTTCTCTCCTGGCCGTATTGACTGCTGAGGTGCACTGCTTTGACGGCTTAAAGCTGTTGTCCATTATAACGCCCAAGTCTTTGACCTGCGAGACTACTTGCAACGAACCCACACCATTCTCACTAGCCCCTGTATTTGTGGTCAAGCATTGACACTTGGTGAGGTTTAATGAAAGGTCACATTTGCGTGCCCAGTTTTGTACTGCTAACACGTCAAGTTCTATATCCACTCCGGCTATCTTAACGTCATCGGCAAACATAAAGGTGCAGCGTTCTTCCGGGGGGAAGGGTTGCACGTGCACGATGTTAGGGCTTAGAAAGGATGGTAATCCAATAAGCCGGAGCCCAGTAAATGTTTAGGCAGGTTTCAACACTTACATCAAACAGAATAGGAGTGGCAGCCCGTGCCAATGCTCGTCACTAAAACACAAAACCGGAGCGCGCCCGTTTCGTGGTCTTGTTCAGTTCAGTTCAATTCAGTTCAGTTCAGTTGTCTTGAAGTCTTGAAGTACTACACGGGTTCGAGGCTTTAAGCCCAATTGTCCCGGTTCTTTAGGAAATCTTTGATCTTCTGTCGGATTCACCGAGCTGAAACGAGAGTAAAAAGAAGCGGGGGGGGGGCGGGGGTGGCAGCGAAAACAAGATACATATAACCTCATTCAGTGTCACACTGTGGACAGTGCCTTAAGCTGAGTGGGGGTGCGGCATTCATGAACATATATGCGATAAAAGACAACTATTTTGTTTGTTTTTTTTGACAAAGGGAATTATTGGGAGAGACCCAGGTAGATGTCTAGCTTTTTCTTGAAGATAGTTTTGTCCTGCGACAGAACAATATCTTCCGGAAGTGCATTCCACATGGTAATAACCCTATAGCTAAAAAAGTTAATCCTTAGTGAAGTGCGTGGCCTCGGTTTGAAAACTTTCCTGCTGTGACCACGGAGAGAGGAGGCTGGACAGACGGAGAAGAAGTAATCGCTTTGACCTGTTTCAAAAAGGTGAAACATCAAAAACAGATCACCTCTTACGCGTCTTACGTCGAGGGGATAGAGGTTGAGGAGTGAGAGGCGGACGGGATAAGGTAGATGGGATAGACCACTTACTGCCTTGGTGGAGGCCCGCTGAACCCTTTCAAGGATCTCACGGTCTCGGACAAGACCAGAGTGCACTATCTGACTACCGTACTCCAGCAGAGGTCGGATATAAGTGCCGAAAATTATGGGGAAACCATCCTTAGATATGCGTGGGAAGGACCTTCGAATCATGTTTAGAACTCGAAAGGCAGACTTGCTCGCAAGTTCGTGATGATGAGAGAAGGATAAGTTACAATCTAACCAGAAACCGAGCACCTTGTGTCGGTCAACCCTTGGCAGAGTGGCTGCTCCATTAATGGAAAACGTGTGACCAGTCTCTCTGCCGAAAGACATGCTCACGCATTTGTCATCATTAACTGGGAGGTTCCAATCCTCGGACCAGCGTTTTGTTTCATAAACTGCAATTTGCAGGTCTTTAACGCTTGAACTCCAGAGGGTTACATCATCTGCGTACATGGCAATGTTCGCAGGAAGGGCTGTCGGTAGATCGTTTATATAGATCAGGAAAAGAAGAGGACCTAAGACCGACCCTTGGGGGACCCCAGTTGTTACTGGGGAGGGTTGAGACAAAACATTCCCGACTTTAACCACAAAGGTGCGGTCGGTAAGGAAGCTACGTAGGATGCCCAACATGGAGCCTGTGATCCCGTACGTCTGCAGCTTATAAAGAAGAGGGGCATGTGGGACCTTATCGAAGGCCTTAGCAAAATCGATGAATACAGCGTGTGAGAGCTGGCCATCATCATAGGCTTTCGTTAGACTATCCATGACAGTAAGCATATTGGTGATGCATGACCTGCCAGGAAGAAACCCATGTTGGGACGGGGAGAGGATCTTATTTCTATGAAGATGGGAAAGAATCTCACTCTTAAGAATTCCCTCAAAAATTTTGCTAGGGATGCTAGTGAGGCTTATGGGTCTGTAACTAGAAGCAAGGTGTCTACTACCCTTCTTATAGATGGGTGCGATCACTGCTTTTTTCCAGTTACGGGGGAAAACTCCATCGTCAACACATCGCTGAAAAAGCGAGGCATAAGGAGCAGCTAATGTATCCGCGGCTTCCTTGAGAATACGGGGATGGATTAGGTCAGGACCCATGGAGCAATATTGGTTGAGCCGTCGGAAACCTTGAGCGACAGCACCAATGGGAATAGTTACGCGGTTAAGGGTAGTGGTCAGAGATAACGGGTGCATAGTAGGGTGGGATGATATGGGAAAGGAGCTAAAAATTGTACGGAAGTAGGAGCTGAATGCCTCGGCTACTTGGCTAGGGGAAGTGATTGGAGATCCGGCACTATCTTTGAGAGCTAATGGCGTCGGAGCTGTGCCCCTTAGACGGCGCATGTACTGAAAGAAAAATGCCTTATTGGTCCGTGCTCGATCAAGTACAGATCGCTGGACTGCATTCTGATAGGACCTAATCTTGTCTTTGCATATGTTCCTTATGATCCTGAAGTCTTCTGCATCACGGGCAAGGCCTGTGGCTTTATATCTAGCAAAGAGGCGTGCGCGTTCGTCTAGAATGCGCCTAATGGGGCGAGGGAGTGGTCGCTTAGCGGTCCGTGGGCGACGAATTCTGGGGACAAAAAGCCTATCAGCTAAGGAGATTAACTCTCTGAGATTCTCTGCCATTTCATCCGCAGAGTTACCTGGGTTAGTTAAATTTAGCTGGGAGCGAAGAAATGCACAGACTTGGTCAAAGTTGGTCCTTTTGAAGGATCTCAAAATCTTAGTTTCTGACGGAAGAGGAGGCCATTTCACGATATAATCGAATCCAATGAGAATGTGATCACTTTTGCCGAGGGGCGGCAAGTAATGCACCACATCTATTAGGAACCGATCATTGGTGATGACCATGTCTAGTAGGGACGGGGCGTGGCCTGTGCGATATCTAGTCGGATCTCTTACGTTCTGCACCCATGAGTTTTTCAGTACGAGATCAAGGAGGGGTTTACCGAAAGTGATATCCGGGGCATCAGCTCTTTGCCAGTTTGTACTGGGAGAGTTGAAGTCACCAGTGACTAACAGATGGGTGAAGTCTGTATAGCTTTTCAGGGAGCCTAATAAGTCTATGAGACCTATGCTGTCAGTTGAATTGCATGCGGGAGGACGGTAGACAACACCGAGCAATAGGGTATCTGTCCTAGAGAGGTTAAACACGGCCCACAGACAATCAATACATGAAAAGGTTGGTGTTGTCAGTAAGGTGGGAGGAGGGATCGAATTATCGTAGTATATGATTACCCCGCCGGCACGACCTCTACTGGAGTCCCGCCTTACTGTGAAGTATCCCGGAATGGATATTTCGGCATCAAGTATGTCAGGGGTGAGCCAGGTTTCTGTGAGGGCTATGATCTGAGGCTCCTTATCCACTGCAAGCTGCCGAAGCTCCGGGATCTTATTCAACACACTCAGGCAATTGCTGTAAAAACACTTGAGCACATGCTCAGGAGTTGTTGCAGAATCGCCAGAGGCAGCTGGTTTTGGGTTTGAGGAGGGGGAAAGAAGGGGATTTGAGGATGGAAAGGTCCTGGGAGAGTCGGGGGCTGAAGATATTGGGGGGCTAGAGGGTAAGCAGACTGCTGGGGGGACCGGTAGGTTTTGATGTCTAGTAACCTGGGGGGTATCAATCCAGGTGGACGGCCTACATCCTTCGGTCTCCGAAAAGGGTGGGCTGCCTTTCGTGGTTTGCCCTTCTGCGCACTGCTTGATGCCCTATTCTGAGTTCTCTTGTTGAAGAGCTTATTTTTCATGACAGCACCAGATATATTATCTGGTGCTTTAACCTCCTCACTGCTTCTTTCAGTAGAAACAGATTGCAGGTTCATGTCTAGGCTCAAGGATGAGTGAGTCTCGTCCGTTGAAACAATCTTGTTGGCTATGATGGGGCCTGGGATGCTTTTCGTAGGCGACAGATGTTTAGTGGCACTAGGCCTACTACTGGGAGTACTTTCGGCGATGGGAAATGGTGTCAGTAGGGAAGCGAGGGATGGTGGGCATGCAGCTCGGTCCTCAAGGCGAGTTACCTGGACAACTGGCAGCACTCTGAGCTTAGGATCAGCTTTTTGTGGGATTTTTGGCTTAGCCTTCTCACTGCGGAGCCTCAGATGAAGTGGCTTATCAATGGATACGCCCTTGAGCCCTTTAATTTCTTCCTTGAGCTTTGCGGCCAAGGAAACAATTCGTTTGGCTGCATCTGTGGAACCCATTACAATGAGAATACCGTGAACCCGGTTGGTGCGTTTGGTTACCAACCAAGTGGACCGACCTTTAAGTGGGAAAGGGAGCTTAAGGCGGTTAAACACCTGGGCGTAGGTGTCATGAGGGTGATCTGAACTGAGGAAGCGGCCCCAAAGGATGACTCGCTTGGAGCAATTCTCGGTATCTTGTAAAATCTTGGCGGCGTCAAGAATTTGCTGCTCAGAAACTCTACAAACCCGATCGGCTGCCTGGGACACCGGGAGGGATTTGATTACCAAACTCCTCAGGCTGGACAGCTCATCCTTAAGGGTGTGGACGGTGGCCCTTAACTCGGCTATCTCTGCAGCCTGATTTTGGACTGCACATTTTAGTGCATCCGTTGCCAGCGCATTATGAAGGACCGTTTCGTCCGGATTGAGGAGTGAGGCATTGGCCACGGAGGGCGAATCGCACTGCCTCATGGGGAAAGTAGCCTCATCTGAGCAAGCGGTTATATCAATGGTGTGGGGCATTGACATTATTCAGGATCCAGTCAGCACAGATAAAGATAAACTTAAATGGAGGAGGACGAGCTGTGTGTTCTAAAAATTTCAAAAACAGCTACACTCACCGAGGGAGACGACCGCACCGCTGGTTGACTTGGAATCGTACCAGTTCAGTTCAGTTTGTACAGGACTTGGTGTGGCTAGAGCCAATCGTGTGTCCAGATGTTTGCGTTGTCGGCGCGTTTCCAATACTGCGTGAATTTCTTCTTCTGGATGGCAGAAATGTTGTGCAGTATCAGCCCTGGCAGAGTGAGGTGGAAACAATGAGTAAATTGCGTCTGACACTAAAAGCTGCTTAACATAACTCAGGGTATGAAGTCTTGAAGTCTTGAAGTACTACACGGGTTCGAGGCTTTAAGCCCAATTGTCCCGGTCCTTTAGGAAATCTTTGATCTTCTGCCGGATTCACCGAGCTGAAACGAGAGTAAAAAGAAGCGGGGGGCGGGGGTGGCAGCGAAAACAAGATACATATAACCTCATTCAGTGTCACACTGTGGACAGTGCCTTAAGCTGAGTGGGGGTGCGGCATTCATGAACATATATGTGATAAAAGACAACTATTTTGTTTGTTTGTTTTTGACAAAGGGAATTATTGGGAGAGACCCAGGTAGATGTCTAGCTTTTTCTTGAAGATAGTTTTGTCCTGCGACAGAACAATATCTTCCGGAAGTGCATTCCACATGGTAATAACCCTATAGCTAAAAAAGTTAATCCTTAGTGAAGTGCGTGGCCTCGGTTTGAAAACTTTCCTGCTGTGACCACGGAGAGAGGAGGCTGGACAGACGGAGAAGAAGTAATCGCTTTGACCTGTTTCAAAAAGGTGAAACATCAAAAACAGATCACCTCTTACGCGTCTTAAGTCAAGGGGATAGAGGTTGAGGAGTGAGAGGCGGACGGGATAAGGTAGATGGGATAGACCACTTACTGCCTTGGTGGAGGCCCGCTGAACCCTTTCAAGGATCTCACGGTCTCGGACAAGACCAGAGTGCACTATCTGACTACCGTACTCCAGCAGAGGTCGGATATAAGTGCCGAAAATTATGGGGAAACCATCCTTAGATATGCGCGGGAAGGACCTTCGAATCATGTTTAGAACTCGAAAGGCAGACTTGCTCGCAAGTTCGTGATGATGAGAGAAGGATAAGTTACAATCTAACCAGAAACCGAGCACCTTGTGTCGGTCAACCCTTGGCAGAGTGGCTGCTCCATTAATGGAAAACGTGTGACCAGTCTCTCTGCCGAAAGACATGCTCACGCATTTGTCATCATTAACTGGGAGGTTCCAATCCTCGGACCAGCGTTTTGTTTCATAAACTGCAATTTGCAGGTCTTTAACGCTTGAACTCCAGAGGGTTACATCATCTGCGTACATGGCAATGTTCGCAGGAAGGGCTGTCGGTAGATCGTTTATATAGATCAGGAAAAGAAGAGGACCTAAGACCGACCCTTGAGGGACCCCAGTTGTTACTGGGGAGGGTTGAGACAAAACATTCCCGACTTTAACCACAAAGGTGCGGTCGGTAAGGAAGCTACGTAGGATGCCCAACATGGAGCCTGTGATCCCGTACGTCTGCAGCTTATAAAGAAGAGGGGCATGTGGGACCTTATCGAAGGCCTTAGCAAAATCGATGAATACAGCGTGTGAGAGCTGGCCATCATCATAGGCTTTCGTTAGACTATCCATGACAGTAAGCATATTGGTGATGCATGACCTGCCAGGAAGAAACCCATGTTGGGACGGGGAGAGGATCTTATTTCTATGAAGATGGGAAAGAATCTCACTCTTAAGAATTCCCTCAAAAATTTTGCTAGGGATGCTAGTGAGGCTTATGGGTCTGTAACTAGAAGCAAGGTGTCTACTACCCTTCTTATAGATGGGTGCGATCACTGCTTTTTTCCAGTTACGGGGGAAAACTCCATCGTCAACACATCGCTGAAAAAGCGAGGCATAAGGAGCAGCTAATGTATCCGCGGCTTCCTTGAGAATACGGGGGTGGATTAGGTCAGGACCCATGGAGCAATATTGGTTGAGCCGTCGGAAACCTTGAGCGACTGCACCAATGGGAATAGTTACGCGGTTAAGGGTAGTGGTCAGAGATAACGGGTGCATAGTAGGGTGGGATGATATGGGAAAGGAGCTAAAAATTGTACGGAAGTAGGAGCTGAATGCCTCGGCTACTTGGCTAGGGGAAGTGATTGGAGATCCGGCACTATCTTTGAGAGCTAATGGCGTCGGAGCTGTGCCCCTTAGACGGCGCATGTACTGAAAGAAAAATGCCTTATTGGTCCGTGCTCGATCAAGTACAGATCGCTGGACTGCATTCTGATAGGACCTAATCTTGTCTTTGCATATGTTCCTTATGATCCTGAAGTCTTCTGCATCACGGGCAAGGCCTGTGGCTTTATATCTAGCAAAGAGGCGTGCGCGTTCGTCTAGAATGCGCCTAATGGGGCGAGGGAGTGGTCGCTTAGCGGTCCGTGGGCGACGAATTCTGGGGACAAAAAGCCTATCAGCTAAGGAGATTAACTCTCTGAGATTCTCTGCCATTTCATCCGCAGAGTTACCTGGGTTAGTTAAATTTAGCTGGGAGCGAAGAAATGCACAGACTTGGTCAAAGTTGGTCCTTTTGAAGGATCTCAAAATCTTAGTTTCTGACGGAAGAGGAGGCCATTTCACGATATAATCGAATCCAATGAGAATGTGATCACTTTTGCCGAGGGGCGGCAAGTAATGCACCACATCTATTAGGAACCGATCATTGGTGATGACCATGTCTAGTAGGGACGGGGCGTGGCCTGTGCGATATCTAGTCGGATCTCTTACGTTCTGCACCCATGAGTTTTTCAGTACGAGATCAAGGAGGGGTTTACCGAAAGTGATATCCGGGGCATCAGCTCTTTGCCAGTTTGTACTGGGAGAGTTGAAGTCACCAGTGACTAACAGATGGGTGAAGTCTGTATAGCTTTTCAGGGAGCCTAATAAGTCTATGAGACCTATGCTGTCAGTTGAATTGCATGCGGGAGGACGGTAGACAACACCGAGCAATAGGGTATCTGTCCTAGAGAGGTTAAACACGGCCCACAGACAATCAATACATGAAAAGGTTGGTGTTGTCAGTAAGGTGGGAGGAGGGATCGAATTATCGTAGTATATGATTACCCCGCCGGCACGACCTCTACTGGAGTCCCGCCTTACTGTGAAGTATCCCGGAATGGATATTTCGGCATCAAGTATGTCAGGGGTGAGCCAGGTTTCTGTGAGGGCTATGATCTGAGGCTCCTTATCCACTGCAAGCTGCCGAAGCTCCGGGATCTTATTCAACACACTCAGGCAATTGCTGTAAAAACACTTGAGCACATGCTCAGGAGTTGTTGCAGAATCGCCAGAGGCAGCTGGTTTTGGGTTTGAGGAGGGGGAAAGAAGGGGATTTGAGGATGGAAAGGTCCTGGGAGGGTCGGGGGCTGAAGATATTGGGGGGCTAGAGGATAAGCAGACTGCTGGGGGGACCGGTAGGTTTTGATGTCTAGTAACCTGGGGGGTATCAATCCAGGTGGACGGCCTACATCCTTCGGTCTCCGAAAAGGGTGGGCTGCCTTTCGTGGTTTGCCCTTCTGCGCACTGCTTGATGCCCTATTCTGAGTTCTCTTGTTGAAGAGCTTATTTTTCATGACAGCACCAGATATATTATCTGGTGCTTTAACCTCCTCACTGCTTCTTTCAGTAGAAACAGATTGCAGGTTCATGTCTAGGCTCAAGGATGAGTGAGTCTCGTCCGTTGAAACAATCTTGTTGGCTATGATGGGGCCTGGGATGCTTTTCGTAGGCGACAGATGTTTAGTGGCACTAGGCCTACTACTGGGAGTACTTTCGGCGATGGGAAATGGTGTCAGTAGGGAAGCGAGGGATGGTGGGCATGCAGCTCGGTCCTCAAGGCGAGTTACCTGGACAACTGGCAGCACTCTGAGCTTAGGATCAGCTTTTTGTGGGATTTTTGGCTTAGCCTTCTCACTGCGGAGCCTCAGATGAAGTGGCTTATCAATGGATACGCCCTTGAGCCCTTTAATTTCTTCCTTGAGCTTTGCGGCCAAGGAAACAATTCGTTTGGCTGCATCTGTGGAACCCATTACAATGAGAATACCGTGAACCCGGTTGGTGCGTTTGGTTACCAACCAAGTGGACCGACCTTTAAGTGGGAAAGGGAGCTTAAGGCGGTTAAACACCTGGGCGTAGGTGTCATGAGGGTGATCTGAACTGAGGAAGCGGCCCCAAAGGATGACTCGCTTGGAGCAATTCTCGGTATCTTGTAAAATCTTGGCGGCGTCAAGAATTTGCTGCTCAGAAACTCTACAAACCTGATCGGCTGCCTGGGACACCGGGAGGGATCTTATTACCAAACTCCTCAGGCTGGACAGCTCATCCTTAAGGGTGTGGACGGTGGCCCATAACTCGGCTATCTCTGCAGCCTGAATTTGGACTGCACATTTTAGTGCATCCGTTGCCAACGCATTATGAAGGACCGTTTCGTCCGGATTGAGGAGTGAGGCATTGGCCACGGAGGGGGAATCGCACTGCCTCATGGGGAAAGTAGCCTCATCTGAGCACCCAACATGGGTCTACTGCTTTCTTAAAAGCCTTCACTGTTGTGGTATTTATGACCTCCTCCGGGAGCTTATTCCAATAAAATACCACTCTATTTGAGAAGTACTTCGCCCTAATTTGGAGCCTCGAATGCTTCCTTTGTAATCTAAGGCTATGCCCCCTCGTGCCTCTCTCTGGGATCGGAGAGAAAAGGTCTTCTCGGCTTATTCCTGACAGCCCTTTCATTACCTTGAAGGTTTCTATCAAATCCCCTGGGATGCGCCGTCTTTCCATCGAGAACGGGTCTAGGGCACGGAGACGCTCTGTGTAGTTAAACCCCTTTGTCCGGCCACCATTCTAGTGGCTAGCCCTTGCACCTTCTTCAGACAGTCTATATCTTTCTGGTAGCACGGTGCCTATGGTTGCACGCAGTACTCCATATGCGGCCTAACCATGGCCCGATATATCGGAACAAAAATCTCCGGATCTCTACACGACATAATGGATCTAACTCGAAAGAGTTCTCTCCTGGCCGTATTGACTGCTGAGGTGCACTGCTTTGACGGCTTAAAGCTGTTGTCCATTATAACGCCCAAGTCTTTGACCTGCGAGACCACTTGCAACGAACCCACGCCATTCTCACTAGCCCCTGTATTTGTGGTCAAGCATTGACACTTGGTGAGGTTTAATGGAAGGTCCCATTTGCGTGCCCAGTTTTGTACTGCTAACACGTCAAGTTCTATATCCACTCCGGCTATCTTAACGTCATCGGCAAACATAAAGGTGGGGTTTGTAAGCCCACGTGCTAGGTCGTTGATGAAGATGAGGAAGAGCAGAGGGCCGAGCACCGAGCCCTGTGGCACCCCACTTGTTACGCCCTCCGGTTTTGAAACATAACACCCCACCTTAACACTAAAGGTTCGCCCTGCTAAGAAACTACTTATCCATTGTCTTGCCTTTCCAACAATTCCCATGGACTGCAGTTTGACGTCCAGAAATCTGTGGTTCACGGAATCAAATGCCTTGCTGAAGTCCAAGTAACAGACCACAATCGATTGCCCTTCGTCCAGACGCTTGGTTACCTCATCGAGGAACAGCAGGAGATTCGTCGGACAGGATCGCGCTGCCACAAACCCATGCTGAGCATTAGATATGAGGTTGTGTTGAACCAAATGCCTAGAGATCTGCTCCCTGACTATTCGCTCCAGGCACTTACACAGTACCGAAGTCAAGCTAACCGGCCGGTAATTTTCCGCCTTTTGCCGGGGCCCACTCTTGCAAATGCCTACCACTGTTGCTCTCCTCCAGTCTCCCGGCACAGTTCCCTCTCTAAATGACGTTCCATACAGCTTCGTCACCGGAGCCTCCAGGACCTCGGCCAGAGGCTGAACGATTGCTGGATGAATCCCGTCTGGACCTGCTGCTTTGTTCCTATTCAAAGTTTGCAACTCCGCGTACACTTCTTCTTCTCCTACAGTAAGTTCGGGTATTGGAGGCGCCTGTGGGCCCTCCATTCTTTCCTCCAAACTATTTTCTGGTCGATATATGCTCTTGAAGAATTCCAAAAGCGTGTCAGCCTTGTCTTCGTCGTTTAGAGCGAGTCGTCCCTGTGCTCCTTCCAAAGTTGCTACGCTCTCTCTCATACGTTTGTGAGATTGCACGTAGGCGTAGAATCGCTTTGGGTTTGTGCGGACCGACGCAGCTAACCGACGCTCGAAAGCATATTTCTCCACTCTTTGGATCTCTTGAGCCCTGTTCCTAGCCATCTTATAGCTATTCCATGCCCCCTGAGTTCTGTACAGCTTGTACGCCGCCCATCGTTGCCTACGAATAACTATGGCCTTGGGGACCTTTGACTTCCAACATGGGGGTGGATTTATACTGCTTGCCACCATCAGGGGTGCGAACTCATCCGTAAGTTCGAGTAGCCCCATCTTCGTGGTCTCCCAACGTTCCTCTACGGAGGCATTTGTGTGTCTCGGTGTCCACTGAATTTCCTCCGCCGCCCTCTTTAGTTCACCTATGTTGATTCTCCCATAGCTCCGACGTAACACGATTTCCTTCGGCGCCTTGCTTAGTCTTAGTGTGACCCTTAGGACTACATGATCAATTTTTCCAAGTGGCTCTTCTCACTTAATTTCCTTAAAGTCCTGATGGTGCCGCGTTATGATTAAATCAAGAAGAGACGGGTGCCGTCCACATCTGTGTCTAGTGGCCTGCGTCACATGCTGCGTAAGTGCATGTAACTGGACCCACTGCAGAAACTTGTCGCCCGTTGATCCCCTTGGTGCGATCCCGTTTTCCCAGTTAATTTCGGGTAGATTGAGATCCCCTAATAAGATGAACTCCTTTGTCTGTGCCAGCACCGCATCCAGCATTTGGAAAAGCTCAACATCTTCCTCATCTGTGGCTAGCGGTGCCCTGTAGATACAGATAATGCATACTGTACGCCCCTCGATCCTAATAAAGCAGGATCTGACCTGCACTTTACCGGAGACTAAGTTGAACGGAGCCTCCCAATGGCCTATGTCGGTCCGTATTAGAAGTGCCACTCCGCCCCCTGCCTTCCATCTGTTCTATCCTGTCTGTAGGCAACGTATCCCTGGAAGCGCATGTCAGTATATGGCTTTATCTAAGTTTCCGTCAACGCAACGACATCAGACTCTGCGATCCTAGCCGTCAACTCCCCTCTTTTTCCCGGGAGACTGCAGGTGTTGGTGTACCATATTGACGGTTCCCTGGTCCTCGTTACTGACTTCATCGCTAAGTCTAGGGCTAGGGTATCCTTGGGCGCAATCTCTGAGGTGATGCCCCGTTTTTTGCCTCTAAAGGTGTCGGCGGTGCAGCATCTTGCATATCGAGTGAGACTCTGAGTGTCGTGGCTTTTTCTTTTCCACCCGTCGCCCCAGTGTCAGGCTCGACATGCACAAAGGACGTTACCCCCTTTTGAGTCGCCGTACCGATGGGCCGGGATGGCCTTGCGACCACCTTAGCCCAACTGGTTTCCTCGGCTTTTCCCTCTGATACTTCCAACTTCGCTGGGTGCACCAGAGAGGACTTTTTGGGGGTATCCTTTAGAATCGGGCCGGCTGGCTGCACGTTCTCAACACCAACCGGACTAAATGCCCTGTGAGTCCCCTTCTTTTTTGTCTTTCGAACTTTCTGACCTTTGGCTTTTTGTATACCGGAGCCTGAAGCCACCTTTGGTACCTGGATTACTCCTTGGGCCTTAGGTGTTGACTTCCCAAGAGGGGTCATCTCCAGTTTCGCTATATGTAGCTTCGGCCTCTTAAGATCAGGTGTGCCCGTTCTCAGCGAGACTATGGCATTACCCGGTTTGACAAATGCTGGGCTGTCAGGTGTAACCCTAACCATTCCCTGCGTGTTGCCCTCAACTGCTCCCGCCCTGGACGGCAGCATATCCCTCCAGTAGACACTGTGGAATACAACTACCAGGGGTCGTGGCGGCGCTGGTTGTGCTCCACGCCATAGTCCTATTCGATGGCACTTGACTATTGGTGTCGTGGGAGGTAGGCCAGCCATCCTAAGAACCTCAGTCACATGCCGGCGGTTTTCCTCCTTCCTGATTCTACCGTCTTTTACAATGTTCTCCCTAAGGTTATGAAGTAGCAGTCTTCTACTTCTGTCTGCCATGACCTCAGTGTCACGCTTCATGCGCTGCACCTCAGCATCTAGGCGTTCGACCTGCTCCTTGAGGGCTTCCACTTCCGTCAGGAGGCTTTTCCCCACGTTGGTGAATCCTGCTATCTCTTTTCCTTCTTTGCCCTTTGGCTTGGGTTGCCTTTTTTATTTTTGTGCTCTGGCACCCGGTTTTCCTTTCCCTCTAGGCTATGGCTCGAAACGGCTCTCTCTAGTCCTGGTTCCAGCTCCACGTTCGTGTCCCCTTTCCCCAGCTCGCCTCGAATTATACGCGAGCACTCCCTTGCAAACGCAAAGCAATGGGCGCATATCCACTTGAGCGATGCGTACTTGATGTGCAGCTCGAAGTCTTTCTCTTCCAGCTTGGATCACTTTTGATGAAACCAAATGCAACACTGGTCGCATTGAATTCCCTCATCTTGCACTAGGTCCGTGAATTCCTTGTTCCCACAGCTTACTGCCTGACCAATGGGATCAACCTTTGTCCCATTCATTTCGTTTCGAACACTCGTGGGACAATAACACAACTTTTGAACAAACACA